>CAUYLG010072541.1:0-18489 GCA_963573385.1 Cacajao melanocephalus | reverse complement strand
AGATTTACAAGAAAAAAACAAATAAGCCCATTCAAAAGTGGGCAAAGGATATGAACAGATACTTTACAAAAGAAGACATACATGAGGCCAACAAACATATGAAAAATGCTCCTCATCACTGGTCATTAGAGAAATGCAAATCAAAACTACATTGAGATACCATCTCACACCAGATAGAATGGCAATCATTAAAAAATCGGGAGACAACAGATGCTGGAGAGGATGTGGAGAAATAGGAACAGTTTTATACTGTTGGTGGGAGTGTAAACTAGTTCAACCATTGTGAAAGACAGTGTGGCGATTCCTCAAGGACCTAGAAATAGAAATTCCATTTGACCCAGCAATCCCGTTACTGGGTATATATCCGAAGGATTATAAATCGTTCTACTATAAGGACACATGTACACGAATGTTCATTGCGGCTCTATTTACAATAGCAAAGACCTGAAACCAACCCAAATGCCCATCGATGATAGACTGGACAGGGAAAATGTGGCACATATACACCATGGAATACTATGCAGCCATAAGGAACGATGAGTTTGTGTCCTTTGTAGGGACATGGATGAACCTGGAAACCATCATTCTCAGGAAACTGACACAAGAACAGAAAATCAAACACCGCATGTTCTCACTTATAGGTGGGTGTTGAACGATGAGAACACATGGACACAGGGAGGGGAGCATCACACACTGGGGTTTATCGGGGGGAAATAGGAGAGGGACAGCGGTGGGTGGGGAGTTGGGGAGAGATAGCATGGGGAGAAATGCTAGATATAGATGATGGGGAGGAAGTACACACACTGCCATGTGTGTACCTATGCAACAATCTTGCATGTTCTTCACATGTACCCCAAAACCTGAAATGCAATTAAAAAAAAAAAGTGACTGTCCAAGGTCCCGTTTTTCCAAAAAAAAAAAGTGTTAAGGCGTATGGGAAACAGGCTGTTAAGTATAATGTTTATTGTTATGAAAGCTTAACTTAGAACTCAGTCTCCATAGATGCCAGTATAGCAATATCATTTTAAAATAAAAATCTATATATTCTTTGACACAACATTTGCACTTCTAGAAATTTATTCTACAGAAATATTTAACCATGTGTGAAATAACATATGTGTAAAAATATTCATAGGACATTCAAATCGTAAAAGACTGGAAAGATCCTAAGTATCTGTCAACAAGTTGAAAACAATTTAAGGCCCATGAAAAAGAGTGATTGGAAAATTACTACATACACACAACAGATTTACATATCTTAATGCTTATAATGGAGTATCTCTTGAAAAATAAGGGAGAAACTGGCCTCCAGAGAAGCTAACTAACTATGGATGGGGCAGGACTGGAATGGAGACTTGCTTTTTGATGAATATTGTTAATGAGACTTGAAATTTGGGTTATGTGCAAGTATTACCTTTCAAAAATTAATGTTAAGATGCTAAAATTTTATTTTTTCCACAAAAAATTGATTAATTAGGACATTTCTTTTGAAATATTGTCAGTATTCCTTTGAAATATATATGTATGTGTGTATTATGTATATGTGTGTATATGTATGTATATTTTATTTTTATTTTTTTTGAGATGGAGTTTCACTCTATCACCCAGGCTAGAGTGCAATGGCACCCTGCTCACTACAACCTCTACCTACCTCCCGGTTTCATGCCTCAACCTTCCAAGTAGCTGGGATCACAGGTGTGTGCCACCATGCCTGGCTAATTTTTGTATTATTAGTAGAGACAGGGTTTCACCATTTTGATCAGGCTGGTATCGAACTTCTGACTGCAAGTGGTTCTTCTGCCTTGGCTTCCCAAAGTGCTGGGATTACAGACATGAGCCACCGTGCCCAGCCTATATATATATTTTGAGATTGGATCTCATGCTGTTGTCCTGGCTGGAGTGCAGTGGCATGATCTCGGCTCACTGAAACCTCTACCTCCTGGGCTCAACCTATCCTTCCACCTCAGCCTCCTGAGTAGCTGGGACTAGAGGGGCATGCCGCCACATCCAGCTAATTTTTATCTATTTCGTAGAGACAGGATTCGCCATGTTGCCCAGACTAGCCTTGAACTCTTGGGCTCAAGGAATCTGCCCACCGCAGCCTCCCAAATTCCTGGGATTATAGGCATGAGCCATCTCTCCCAGCTGAAATATGTATGTATTTTAAAGTAGTCCAAAGGGTACTACCTTTGTGCTCCTAGTATCCAGTACTTAATACATATGTATTAAAGTTAATATGTGTTTATTTAACATAACAAACTTCTGTTTTAAATTTTTTTTGCGGGGGCTAAGATAATTATCTTTGGCCTCATTAGAGTCTCATTAGGTCTTATTTGGCCAGAAGTCTAGAAACCATTCTGTCTCTTTAAGGACTTTCGTATATGTCTTATCTGTTACCATTTTAATCAGCTGTCCCCAGCGTTTTGGCGCCACGGACTGGTTTCATGGAAGACAGTTTTTCCATGGATGGTGAGTAAGGGTGGGATGGTTTCAGGATTAAACTGTCCTGCCTCAGATCATCAGGCATTAGTTAGACTCTCATAAGGAGCATGCAACATGCACAGGTCACAATAGGGTTTGTGCTCCTATGAGGATCTAATGCCACTGTTGATCTGACAGGAGGCAGATCTCAGGCTCTAATGCTCACTCACCTCCTGCTGTGCAACTCTGTTCCTAACAGGCCACAGTGATACCAGTCCACAGCTGGAGGTTGGGGACCCCTGATTTAAATCATAGTTTAACTCTCACTGGACAATCGTATTGCTAGATTTTAGTTGACACATATCTATAGCTTACGTGTATGGATTATACCGTATTGATTTCTAGATCCCAGTAAACAAAGAATAATATTTAGAAAGGAATTCATGATGGATTTTAAAAATAGTGTTTGATTTTCTATGATGCAGAGAGATTATTGTATCAATTTTTAAAAATCATAGATGGGAAGAATCCTTTGAGATGATTAAGTTGAAATTTTAGTAGTTTTTAAAGATAAAGAAATTAAAACCCGAGAGATGTTAAAAGACACAGTTCCAGCTATTTGGAAGGCTGAGGCAGGAGAATCACTTGAACCCGGTAGATGGGGTTACATTGAGCTGAGATCACACCACTGCACTCCAGCCTGGGCAATAGTGTGAGACTTTGTCTCAAAAAAAAGAAATAAAGTCAGTGAGCAGTCTTCCATGATCTCTTCCGTTTGTACCAAGTTGGAAAACAGAGCTACTTACAACGCAACTTCAAACAACTGTAAAGACAAAGACAGTGCCCTAGAGGAGTGTAGAGCAATAAGAAAGAAAGGACCCCTGTCCTGCTCTAAAACTTTTTGACAAACTAATAGAAAGGTCACCCTCCCTCCAAGAAACACAAAAAGCTGAAGTTACATTCTTTGAGAAATATAAGACAAAAATGTTAAAAAATTACAATAGATATAGAAGTTACATTCATGATGCACAGTGTATATGATTAAGAAATGTAAAAGTAGAAGAATGGATACAGTAGGCACAGATGCCTGTTAGAGAAGAAACAAATCATTTTAGGGAGGAGAAATGGTATAAATAATATGAACAAAGATGCAAAAATGGGACTTGTGTTTTAGAACACAGTAAGATCTGCTTAGCTAGAGCAGAAACACCAGTTGGAGAAATGATGTCTGAGATTAGATACAGACAACAGTGAAGCAAGAAGGGTATACTGATGCCTAGGATGAGATGCCTGATTTTTGTCTGAGAGCCACTGTAATTATATATGTAAACAAGAGAATGTAAGAAAAGGATGTCTTTGATAGTGTAATCTTGCAGCGAAGTATAGAAATAGAACGAGGAGGCACTGTATAATACAAGTTTGAATTGTTAAGAACCTGAGTTTAAAAAAATAGTTGCCAAAATAGAAAATAGTAAATCTGATGAAAGTATGAGAAGGATTTAGTGACTGATAATATATTAACAGAAGTGGGAGAAGACCAACACTACAAAAACTAGAAACCAGTAAAATTACATTTCTTTAACAAGGTATAGAAATTTCAAACTACATTATACTTTGTCTTCTCAGGGGAAAGTATAAACCACCCTTCCAAGCTCCAGTTACTTTTAAGAAAAGCCAATATACATGTCTGGTTCATCCAGTTTACCACAACCCTGCTTTTAGGCAATTCATTGTGAATTCACTACAGTGTTATGCTGTAGTTAGTCTATAGAGCTTAAAGTTCTTAATCTCAAAATCTCAGTATGTCCAATTTTATTTATACTCGTGCTTTCCCTACATAATTGCTGCAGACATGGTTTTCATCAACGAAGAGGAACTGGCTAATAAAATTAAAAGGGCACTTGAAGAGCAAGACTATATTATTTGAGCATTCTTGAGAGTCGGAAGAGAAGTTTTATCAGACATATTGCCAAGTTTTTAAGTAAAGATGCGCCTTAACTTATGATGGAGTTAGGTCCTGTAAACTCCATCGAAGGTTTAAAATGTTCTAAATCAAAAATATATTAAAATACACCTATCCTAGCTTAGCCTAGCCTACCAAAAACGTGCTCAGAACACTTACATTGGTGTAGTTGGTGTTTTGTAGACATGATTGAATGTGAAAACACAAAACACAATATCCAAAACACTGACAACACGGTACACTATGGAATATTGGTTAAGTACCCTCATCATCACATAGCTCACTGGGAGCTGGAACTTACTAGTACCTCCATGCTCAGCATCATAAGGGAATATCATACCACATATTAACCTGGGAAAACATCAAAATATCAAATACCAAACTTCTAAGTATGGTTTCTACTGAATGCATATCACTTTTGCAGCATTGTAAAGTTGAAAAGTCCTAAATTGAACCATTGTAAGTCAGGGACTATCTGTATATTTTTAAAGGTGTTTTAAGATTAGCAGGTGGTAAAATTAAAACTCCAAAGCAATGTAAAACAGAATGCAGAAAAGACAAGATGGCAAATATAAAACATTTATGATAGAATATTATGAGAAAACATTTATGTTTTACACAATATGAAACAATTATAAAAATGGCATTAGCATATAATTATATACTAATATAAATAAATGGGTTAATTTTTAAATTAAGTAATATTCGGTTAAGTACTAAAAGACAGTGGTTCACTTAGTTTATAAGATAAATGCAACTCCATGCTTTCTACATTAGATAAACTTACAAACTTATGTAAAGTCCAACTCATGTTTCTATATGAGGCATACTTAAAAGAATTTGGGTTAAAAGTTAAAGACAGTGAAATTTTAATAAAACATAAAAAGATATTATGAATAACATCAAAAAAGCAAAATTGACAGCAGAAAACAGTAAATGAGGAGTCGTTTAATATTGATAAAAAACATAATATAAAAGATAGTTATAAAATTGATATATTAACATGGCATTATGTATAACAAATTATAAAGACATTAGAAGAGGTTGCTCTAAATAAATAAATTGGGATATTTTGATATTTTTCAGTCGCTGAGAAACAATATAGGCAAGAAATAAAGATAAACATCGTATGAATAATATAGTGATTGATTTAATAGAAAAATCAAACTTTATATTTAATAAATAGAAATTACATCTTTTTGGTAAATGGTTAGGAAAGCATATGACAACAGTATGAGATAGAAACAGAAATAATGAAACAGAATCAAATGCCCAGAAATGGTATATAGTATACAAAGGAAACTAGCATATTATGAAGATAGCATTTCTAATCAGTGAGGGAAAAACAACTTAAAGTAAAACTGGTGCTGAGATAACTGCCTGCCTTTGGCGGGTGTTGGGATTAACTTAGTTCTTCACCACAGAAACACCAAAGTAATTTCCAGATAGATTAAGGTCTTAAATGTTAAAAAAACAAAAACAAAAAATGGAAATAGGAAAGAACTAGGGGTTCATATAGGAGAATATTTATATATTCAATCTGGTGCAGTAAAACAAAAGAAAAATCGATGATTTGAATACATATAACTTAAAAAATGCATGAATGGCAAAAAATGAGAACAAACTAAAAAAAAATGTGTGTGTGTGATATATATATATAATATATATATAATATATATATAAAAATGTGTGTGTGATATATATATATTTTATATATATATATATTTATATATATATTTATATTTATATATAATATATATATTTATAAATATATATATTTATATATTTATATATATAAAAATATATAAATATATATAAAACTTTTTATTATATATATAATATATATATAAAACATTTATGTCAGGCAAGGGGCTGAGTATACGAAGGGTTTTGTAAAGTATTTCAACAAGAAAAAGATGAATGTACCAGATTCTAAAAGGCAATAAAGTTTTCCTATTTCTAAATGTATCTAAAATAAAAATTAAAGAGGGTGAGGATTCTTAACCCACCTAAAGTAATGAGAAGACAGAAGTTACCTTAAATCAACCTATCACATTCTTCATGATGTATTTTAAAAATTAAATTGCTTGAAAGGTTTACGCTTTAAAAATCTGAAATATTTCCTCTTAAATTTTGTTTATGTTCTCAGTTTTCAATTTCTAAACTGATAGAGTTCAAAATTAATGATTTATACAAAAACACTTCAAATAAAACAAGTGCTTAAAGTGAGTTGAAGAAGGGATTTCTGCTTCTGGACAGACTGAATAATCATGTTTTTCTCTATACTTCCTTATTGAAGTACAGCTAAAACCTTGGACATTATAAATATATAAAACGAGCATAAAAAGACTGTGAAAGGTGGAAAGAAGGCAATAGACTTGCTAGAGATGGTGGGACCAGAGGAAAGACATATCTATGAGTTCCCTGGGCTTTCTTTTTCGCTCATTTATCCCACACTAGGTAGTGGAGAAGCCTACAACCCAGAAACAACACTGGGCACAAACTAAAAATAAAAACCTGCTCTCTCAAGTAGAAAGATGGAGAAATGGAGAGGCTAGCAAGACAGAAAACTTTCAATCATTCGAGTCTAGCCAAACACCACCGAGAACAGTATGGCCTACCCCCACCAACAAAGGCTATATGGAGAATCTGCACTTCCACCCTTTTGATGCTGTGCAGTCCTTCTAGAGGCAGTGTCAGAGAGACTGAGTGTCAAGCTAAGACATTCATCTCCACAAGGCAGTATAGAAAGTATCTCCTCCCTAAGTGTAGAGTGTCAGTGAAGACCATGTGGGAGCCTGGACTTCTACCAGGCAGTAATAAGAACCCAGCAACCTTCCTATTGGAGTGGGGTCAGAGGTAGTCTAATGAAGGGTCAGAACTTTGACCACCAATTAGCTAAAATGAGACTACCCCCCACAATACCAATACAGGACTCTGGGAGAACCTGAGTTCTCACCCTTATCCATTAGTAATAATGAGCCCTCCATAGCCTAGGCCAGGAAGTGGAACACAGTATTTGCACTCACATTCACTTAGTCGCATATAACCACCTGAATGGGTTGAGAAATGTAGGAGCCAGTTGGGCAATTGTAGGTCCAACCACAACTCTGTTTTGGTGTGTGACCAGAAGTCTCTACCACAGATATGTTAATAGGACTTAATTTATCTAGTAAGATTAATCTATAACTGTTCTAAAATAATTTATTGGTTCTTTACAATTGATTTTAGTATTTCTATACCCTGAAAAAAAAGTTCTTATTTATAGTTTTCCCAAATGATATGTTTGCCGTTTTAAAGCCTCTTTCAAATATCTGTTTCTTCTTCAGCACAAATTTTTTAGTCTTTAAATATATTTTTGTGTTCTATTGATGTTTATTAAAATAACTCAGGTTTGGGTACAGTGATTCATGCCTGTATTCTGAGCACTTTGGGAGGCTGAGGTGGGAGGATCACTTGAGCCCAGGAGGTTGAGGCTGTAGTTAGCCATGATTGTGCCACTGTGCTCACAACAGAGCAAGACCCTGTCTCAAACAAACAAACAAACAAACAAATCACTCACTCAGGTCACTTTTACCTGACTTGATGCTGTCTACTGACATATAATTATGAAAATTACTGAAACTGATTGCTGCCCCAAATTTAGGATATCTGTCCCAAATTATACTTATAACCTTTCATTGTACTTTCTCTCATGTCCCTCCTTCTCAATAAAAGAAATTAAAACCTAGGTCTGTCCTGATAGTTTTCCTTCTCTTTGTCAGAATTGTAGAGCTAAGTAGATTTAGCTTAACTAGACCAGGGTGATATTTTTTAAAAAGTAACAAGTTATTTTATACATAGTAAAGAAATTGGGCAATATTAATTTTCTGAAAAAATATTTTTGTCTTCATTGGAAAAGATTAAATTACTTAAGATACAGTAGAACAGAAAATATGTTGCAGAAGTAACAAAAGAGTTGCTCTCCTTTTGGCCACTGATTTTGGCTGCCAGCTTATTAAGATTAATTAAATTCTGTAACTCAGTACCAAAATGAGTTTATTTTTATGTGTAATATCCATAATCATATTTTTAACTTTTTTTTTATTCCTAATGTATACTTTCTTTGGATAATTAGATCTTTAAGGATAATGTAGTTTTATTAACAGGGTTGCATTTTTGTATGTGTGCTTTAAGTTTTTTTTTGAAAACAAGCCCAAAAGCAAATTCTTTATTTCTAGGCAGTTGCCATATTCTGCTTTCTTAATCTACACATTTAATTCTGCATGAAAAAACAGTCACTGATGCCTGTGATTCTGGTTAACATTTACATGTTGTTTTAACATTTGTTACCTATAATTCAGAAAACTCTTTTGAATTTATACCATTGAATTTTACTTTTCTAGCATCCTTTTATCAAGAATGCAAAACCTGTATCAATATTAAGAGACCTGATTACAGAAGCTATGGAGATCAAAGCTAAAAGACATGAGGAACAGCAGCGAGAATTGGAAGAGGAGGAAGAAAATTCGGTTTGTAATTATCTTCAAAAAGTTGATTTTTTTGCTTCTGAGTTACTTTTCTATAATTTTGTTACTTGAAATATATTAACAGAACTTACTGTTTTATTATACAAGTAAGGTATGTTTCTTCATTGAATCTCACCATATGTTTGCTGTCTTTTTCTGACGTCTTAAGAATTAGTGATTAGTGGAATGTAATGTTGATAGGATGGACTTACACAGGACCTAGTATCTAGTTGATATTAACTCAGGGTTTATTGAATAAATAATTGTCTTGAATTTGGACAATTTTGTGTCATATCTTCTGGAACTTTCTTGTAACTGGCCACCAGCTATACTGTAGATAAAGAGTACCATAGCAGAACAGGAGTTACAGAGAAAGCAAGAGGGACATAAAAGGGCCTAGCATATTAAACTAGCCATTTGTTCCTTTTACTTTATATTGATGTTACATTTAGATAACAAAATAATTGTATTTATTTACCACATTTTGTAGTGTCTAATGCTTCTTCTTCTTTCTTTCTTTCTTTTTTTTTTTTTTTTCGTGAAAAAGTCTAAATCTGTAACCTGGGCTAGATTACAGTGGCGCAATATTGGTTCACTGCTACCTCCACCTCCCAGGTTCAAGCGATTTTCCTGCCTCAGCCTCCTGTGTATCTGGGACTACAGTCGCATGGCACCATGCCTGACTATTTTTTGTATTTTTAGTAGAGATGGGGTTTCACAGTTTTGGCCAGGCTGGTCTCAAACTCCTGACCTCAAGTAATCTACCTACCTTGACCTCCCAAAGTGCTGGGATTACAGGCATGAGCCACAAGACTGCTTATCCAATTAGGAATTCTTTTCAAATTCTTTTACTCTTTTTACCAATTATTAAACCTTGTATCACTTGGTAGCCCAGGACAAGGAGAAATGTGCATCTTTGTAGAGTTGATTTATAATCAGGTTCTTCAGATATGCAGCTACATGAATTATTTATTTGGCCATCATCATGGACTGCCTAGTGAGAGAGATGCTTTAAACCTGTATTCTAGATGTAAAAATCTTTCACCAATGAATTCACTACTTATAATTTTAAATAGTGTCTTCAAAAGGTATTTTTTTCATATTTGTCATTGTGCATTAATTCTACAAAGATAGGTAGGTGATATGGGAGATGTAAAGACCGTTGGTTCTTGCTCTCAGGGGGTTTCATATTTCCTACCCTGGATTCCTGTGTGATGGTACATACATTTAGTTTCAGATTTCTCTCCAGTTAATGTTTTTAAATATTCAATTTTTGTAGTTGTTTCTTATGGTTTCAAAGGCACTTTATCATATATTATTAGTTTTTCCTACTTTTTAAGACTTTATTACAGTCACTTTGGTTTCTTTCTGACCCTTTAGTGATCGCTTTATTCACTATTTTTCTTTCCTTCACTGACCTTAAGTCACATTAGTCTTCCAGAATTTTAATTTTTTTTTTAACATGCTTAAGATGTTTCCTTACTCAGGGCCTTTGCATGTGCTATACTCTGTACTTGAAACATTCTCCTTCCTTAGAACGCTTGGAGTGGCTAGGTTCTTTTCTTTTGAGTCTCAGCTTTAAATATCATGTATCCCTAAAACATAGTACCTTAAAACACCAGACATTTATTATCATGGTGTTTGTAGATTGCTATTTCAAGAGGGTCTTAGTTGGGTGATTTATTCTCAGGGTTTCTCAACACTTAGAGATGACAGTCTAAGTGTTCGTCAGAGCTGCAGTCATCTGAAGGCTTGACGGGGGCTGGAGGATTCACTTCCAAAGTGGCTCATTCAGTGGCTCTCAGAGTGAGTGATCCAAGAGAGAAAGCAAAAAGTACCTCTTACTTTCTTTTATGTTGTAGTCTCAGGAGTTAAATGCTGTCACTTCTGCCATATTATATTTATTTATTTTTTATTATTTTATTTTGTTTTATTTTATTTTATTTTTGAGATGGAATCTCACTCTGTTGCCCAGATTGGATTGCAGTGACATGATCTCGGCTCACCGCAAACTCCATCTCCCGGGTTCAAGCAATTCTCCTGCCTCAGCCTCCCAAGTAGCTGGAACTATAGGCACATGCCACCATACCCAGCTAATTTTTGTATTTTTAGTAGAGATGGGGTTTCATCGTATTGGTCAAGTTGGTCTAGAACTCCTGACCTTCAGTCATTCCACCCACCTTAGCCTCCCAAAGTTCTGGGATTACAGGCATGAGGCACTGCGCCCAGCCCATTCTATTTTTTGAAAGCAAGTCAGTGGTGGAGCAGGGAGCTCCAAGAATCAGTACCTCCACAGAAGTAATTGTTAAGCTGGCAAAAATCAACAAATCAACTTTTGTATGACTCTGGAATCTGATAGAAAACTTACAGCATCCAAGGGAGTGCCAGATTTTGATAAGAAAGCATTGTGACATTTTTGCTTATGTACCAACTGTCCTTTATTTTCTAGCTGAGCAGCAGCTATGGGGCCAGCAACCCACATTCCCAGTGTAGCTTGCTGGCGCTAGGAGGGAGACAATAAGAACTCTGTTCTGAAAAAAATTGTAGTTTTCATTTTGACCTGTCTGGTGGTTCTCTGTGGGACTGGTGCAGGACCTTTGTTTCAGCCCCCCATGAGCTAGAGCAGCTTCCTGGGTGGTATCTGTCAACAATCTAAATCTGCTAGAGCTAGTAAACAAATTTGGCAAAGTTTCAGGGTAAAACATCAACCACAAAAGTCAGTTGTATTTCTATGTACCAGCAATGAAAAATGTGTAAAGGAAATTAAAACAATGCCATTTACAATAGCATCCAAAAGAATGAAATACCTAAGGATTAAATTTAACCAAGGAGGTGAAAAATTTGTACAGTGAAAAGTACAAAACATGGCTAAAATAAAAGACCTAAATTAACAGAAAGACATCTTGTGTTCAGAGATTAGAAGACATAATACTGTGAAGATGGCAGTACTCCTCAAAGCAATTCACAGATTTTAAAAATCCATTTCCAGTTTCTAGGTCATTTTTTGTAGAAGAGGAAAAGCCACTTCTTAAATTCATATGGAATTACAAGGGGCACCAGATAGCCAAAACATATTGAAAAAGAAGAACCACATTAGAAGACTCATACTTCCTGTTTTCAAAACTTAATGTGAAGCTACAGTGATCAAATCGGTGTGGTAATAGCATAAGGGTAGATGTATAGACCAAAGGAATAGAATAGAAAGTCTGGAAATAGACCCATAAATCTATGGCCAATTGATTTTTAACAGAGTTGCTAAGACCGTTTAATGGGAAAAGAACAATCTCTTCAACAAATGGTACAGTGACAGCTGGATAGCCACATGTAAAAGAATGAAGTAAGACCCCTATATCTTATCAAATACAGCAGCCTTTTAGTGTAAGATTTGATTGGCTGGATCAACAACCTAAATGTAAGAGCTAAAACTTTAAAGCTCTTAGAAGAAAACATAGGGTAATTTTGATGACTTTGGATTTGGCAGCGAATTCTCAGATAATATCACTAAAGCACAAGTAACAAAAGATAAACTGAACTTCATCAAAATTAAACATTTTTATGCATAAAAGAATAAATTATCAAGAAG
Source organism: Cacajao melanocephalus (assembly GCA_963573385.1). Lineage (NCBI taxonomy): Eukaryota > Metazoa > Chordata > Mammalia > Primates > Pitheciidae > Cacajao > Cacajao melanocephalus. The sequence continues at coordinate 6,014 of CAUYLG010072541.1, read as the reverse complement.
TGAAAAGACAGCCTGTAGAATGAGAAAAAATATTTACAAATTATACTTCTAATAAGGGTCTAGTTTCCAAAATGTATAGAGGCTGGGCACGGTGGCTCACGCCTGTAATACCAGCATTTTGGGAGGCCGAGACAGGTGGATCACTTGAGTCTAGATATTCAAGACCAGCCTGGACAACATAATGAGACCGCCACCTGTTTAAAAGGCGGGGCCGGGGCGGGAGTGGGAAGCAAACTGTATAGAGAACTCTTACAAATTACAATTGAATGATAGGCAAATTGGTGGTTACCAGAGACCAGGACAGGGCCTGGTTGTGGTGGGCAGGGGGTTGGAAGAAGGGTAGGATGGAGAGTGACTCCTTAATGGGTACACTATTTTCTTTTTGAGGTAATAAATATGTTGTGATACTAGATAGAGGAGATGATTGCACATTGTGAATGTACTAAATGCCACTGAATTGTATACTTGAAAACGGTTAATTTTTTTTGTATATAAAGTTCACCTCAATATATAAAAAAACAAGTCACTAAGTCTGGCCTGCACTCAAGGAGATAGGAATGAAGCTCTACCTTTTGAGGGGACAGTTGCCAAAGAATTTATGGATATGTTTTAAAACTAGCTCAGACTATCCTCTGGCTGCACATTATTTACTTTCCTTGCCCATGCAAAATACACACTCACTATCTCTTAAGAGCTTTACCCCCATATACACCAAGTATTATTTCTCTACAATATCAGGTCAAAATCTAGAATGTTATCTTGTAAATTACATTCAGATAGAGATAATGTTCCTTGAGTCCAGTTCCTCTCAATCTGAAGACCTGTGAACAAAAGAGATAAAAGTTTCTTACCACCCTGTCGCCGAATAGCCAATGTACAATTGTGGGTCAGGCATAAAATTAGATCACTATGGGTAGTTCTGTTTAAAAAAAGGGAAGACAGGAAGTGCACATGAGTCACTATTCCATAGCAGTTTTGGAATCTAGCCAAACAAATGTTAGAAGTTTCTTTATTAAAACTAAGTTCTGTTCCTACCTCAGGATAGTTCTTCATGGCTCCTTTCTATGCCCTCTGAGTTTTTGGCTCTTCCCCCAAGTTCTTCCTTTTTCATGGAAGGTAGCCTGTGTGTTGAGCTAGGTAGTCTTCTCAGCCTCCTTCCTGTTGTTAGAAATTTTGGAGTCCAAAGCCCTCTTTTCATTTTATGCATCTCTGCACTATGCAGTCAATGTTTCTGCCAAAAACACTTTGTGGGTCTCCTATAAATCTCATTGCAGCTCACTGCATTAGAATAATCTACACTCATACATTTTGTTGAGATAATTGTTCTTCTAATTTTGGACTCTTGATGAGATTGTGCCGGGACAATGACTTTAAGCTTCTTAGAAGCCCTGTTATTTGAGGAACTGCATGGATCTTTCAGAAATCTTAACAAAGGATTTTACAGTCACCTTTTTAGCTTGATATTTAGACAATGCTTTGCTGACTGTTTCCTGGATTTTAGGTTTGCTTGAAACCTGTCTCATAACTGTAGCATAGTTTGCTGTCTGTAGAGGCCGGAGATTTACAAAATCAACAAGTCTTGATCCCTCTTTTGTTTAATTGTCTTTTCTTAAGCTTGTCTCTCTCCTTTTGTGTTTGATTATAAGCAGCAAGAAGAAACCAGGCAACACCTTAAATTCTTTGCTAGACCACCCAGTTTATTAGGTGCATTTTTTTACTTTTCCTGTTACTTTTCTGGTTCCTATAGTCAACAGTCGATATGGTTTGGCTGTGACCCCACCCAAATTTCATCTTGAATTATAGTTCTCATAATCCCCACGTGTCGTGGTAGGGACCCAGTGGGAAGTAATTAAATCATGGGGGCAGTTACTCACATGCTCTTCTCGTGATAATGAGTGAGTTCTCATGAGGTCTGATGGTTTTATAAGGGGCTTTTCTCTCTTTGCTGGGTGGTTCTCTCTCCTGCTGCTCTTTGAAGAGGTGCCTTTTGCCATGATTGTAAGTTTCCTGAAGTCTCCTCAGCCATGTGGAATTGCGAGTGAATTAAACCTCTTTTCTTTATAAATAACCCAGTCTTAGGCATTCATAGCAGCATGAGAATGGACTAACACAGTAAATTGGTACCGGATAGTGGGGTGCTGCTCTAAGGAAAGGACTTGCCTTGTCTCAGATGAGACTTTGGACTTGGACTTTTGGGTTAATGCTGGAATGAGCTAAGACTTTGGGGGACTGTTGGAAAGGCATGATTGTATTTTGAAATGTGAGGACATGAGATTTGGGAGGGGATGGGACAGAATGATATGGTTTGGCTGTGTTCCTACCCACATCTCATCTTGAATTGTAGTCCCCATATTCCTCACGTGTCATGAGAGGGACCCAGTGGAAGGCAACTGAATCATGGGAGTAACCACCCAGTTCTTGTGATAGTGAGTGAGTTCTCAGGAGATCTAATAGTTTTATAAGGGGCTTTCCCCACTTTGCTCGGCAGTTGTCTCTCTTGCTACTCTGTGAAGACGTGCCTTCTGCCATTATTGTAAGTTTCCTGAGGCCTCCCCAGCCATGTGGAACTGTGAATCAATTAAGTCTCTTTTCTTTATAAATCACCCAGTCTCAGATATTCCTTCATAGCAGTGTGAGAATGGACTAATACAACAGTTTTTCTAAATTTTCTTCCACCACATAAGAATCTCCCTTTCTCCAGCTTTCTAACATTTACCTTAACTTCGTGAAATTTCTTAAAGGCTATCAGGGTCCTAGCAGTTTTTTCATGACTCTTCAGGCTCTTACTAAAACTGTCTTCAAAGTGCTTCTAGCTTCTGCCCACTGCCTAGTTTCAAATCCAATGATACCAAATCGTTTTAGGTATATGTTACTTAGTCTTGTCCTTATTCAAGGTAAGGGGAGTTAGTTTTTGCTTTTTAAGGGAGAACTGAAAATATTGTGAGCACTTAAAAATTATGTCAGGTTTTTATGATTTCTTTTTTTTTCCTGAATAAGCATTTATTATCTGGGGCAAAGCTTAATGTTTCTGGGTAAAACTATTATGTTCTGTGTTATTCTTTTTAACTGAAATTATAAGAAAAAAGTGAAAAGTTTGGAGAGTCACATATTGAGTAATATTCACATGCTTTGCTTCAGATTGTTTTTTCAGGCAGTAGCTTCCATTTTGAAGTCATCTTATCAGTTGTTGCCTTGCATAGAAAATATACATATGTACACACACACTCAAAAGCACTTAACAAGATAGGCAGAATGAATACGAAGTCTTTCTACAGTAAATGTATATCCTACATCGCCATTTATTTTTGGCAACTTTTATAATTAGTACATATAATTCCTCAGGAAAGTTTATCCATATTGAAGGCTCAGACTCTTAGTTTATATCGTTTATTCCTTTGAGATTCTTTTGCAAATTGGCTTAAATTGGATCACATACACAGTTTTAAAACTAAAACTGTAATTTATCATAGACTACACATCTCTTGATGTTCAGTAGGCCAATTTATTTCATTGAAGTGATAACTCTTTTTTCATGAAAGTAAAATATTTTTACAAAATTTACATTCATTTTTGACTAAATGAACACAAAGTTTAATCTAGATTGTATATGTAAAAAGCAGGCATACAGGACTTGTTCAGATAATGCTAATTTATCTCTAGTATTCAAAATGTAAGCATATAGTTTGGTAATTTGTTAGTTACTACAACAAGCAATATTCATTCTTATGTGTTTCTTGAACTAACTAGTTGATTTTTAAAATACTAATTTGTAAGTTTGCTGGTATGGCTTATTGAAATATTTTATAGGTACTTGAATTAGTTTTTAAATATTTATACAGTAAAAGAATACTTGTTTTTAAGTAAAACAGCAAAGCAAATATTCCACATATAGTACACTGGATGATGATTTTCAAAGCAGAATGATGTTAATTGAATTTATAAGATAAGGCACAGAATGCAGCATTGATATGCTATTTTTAAAGTACTTTAAAAGATTGATAAGGAGTTCAGAAGAATTGCTTTGTCAGTGGAACTCAGACATTTCTTAGGGATCACAGTGTTAAGTAAAATACAAGGAGTTAAATAGATATAGAAGAATTTTAAGTGAAATGTTGAGCAAAAAATGGGAACCTTCTTGATGTTAAGCCTGAATGAAATCTTTCCACTTTTATGCATATATAGGCCGTTTACTTTTATCCAAAGAAAGGTGTTACTTGACTTCATATTAATTTACTAATGGCTCAAAGAAAAGAAGCCTAACTGGTCTTAGACTGTCGTAGAGCTTCTATCCTTGGAAAAGAAATGAAGACTTTCTGGTGACCTCGTATGGTCTGTACTCAGAGCTTTTCAGGCTGTGGTCCTTAATGTCTCAATAATGGCATATTCCCTTTAAATGTGCTTCACTAAAACAGTTAATTCTCAGTGTGGGTGTGGGGAGAAATGCCAGGGTGTTTGACAGGTGGTGATACAGTTGGGTGAGCATTTCTTAAACAGAACCTTCCCCCTTCCGCCCTTTCCCCTTTCTCCTGTTCAACAGGGAGCTTCAAAAGTCTTTTTTTTTTCTTTGAGATGAAGCCTAACTCTGTCGCCCAGGCTGGAGTGCAGTGGCGTGATCTTGGCTCACTGCAACCTTTGCCTCCTGGGTTCAAGCTTTTCTGCTGCCTCAGCCTCCCAAGTATCTAGGTTTACAGGCCCGTGCCACCATGCCCAGCTACTTTTTGTATTTTTAGTAGAGACAAGGTTTTGCCATGTTGGCCAGGCTGGTCTCAGACTCCTGAACTCAAGTGATCCACCTGCCTCGGCCTCCCAAAATGCTGGGATTACAGGTGTGAGCCACTGTGTCTGGCCAAAAGTCTATCTTTTGAGAACTTTTTGAATTAGGTAAAGAATAGAACAGCAGCAGAATTAGCCCAAGTGAGTCCAGAAGCCTGTAATGTACTTAGTTGGTAAAAGGGAGATTGAATTATCTAAGAATAGATCAGACTATTTGGATGTGAATTCTAGTTCCGATCCCAAATAACTTTGTGTATTTGGGCAAGTTACTTAACCTCTCTACTTCAGTTTCACCATCTGCAAATAGAGTTGTTATGAGGATATAATTATATATATGTATGCACTTAGAACAATATTTTGCACATAGTATGCTCAATAAAGTTTAGCTTTTGTTTTTATTAATGCTACTACCATCACTACTGCTATTGTAACATTTGGCCAAGTTTTTTTTGTTGTTGTTTTTATTTTTGTTTTGTTTAGTTTTCTTTTTTTTTTCTTTGTAGTTACCCCTACTGGTTTTGCCCTACCTTGTGGCCACCAAAATAACATTACTGATCTGATGTGAACCAATATAGATTCAATTTAAAATAAAACACATTTTAAAACAAATTTTAACTGGCCAAATATGTTTGGAAGAGTTGGTAGCGATTTTAGTAAATCTAATGTTAAAATTAAATATGTATATATCTGGGCCAGGCATGGTGACTCATGCCTATAATCCCAGCACTTTGGGAGGCCAAGACAGGGCGATTGCTTGAGCCCAGGAGTTCAACACCAGACTGGGCAACATGGTGAAACTCTCTCTCTCCAAAAAAATTTCAAAAAACACAAAATTAGCCAGGTTAGGTGGTGCTTGCCTATAGTCCCAGCTATTTGGGAGGCTGATATGGGAGGATGGTTTGAGCCTGGGCAGTTGAGGTTGCAGTGAGCCATGATCATGCCACTGCACTCCAGGCTGGGTGACAAAGTAAGACTCTCTCTCATTCTCTCTAAAAAGAAAGAAAGAAAAAGAAATACATACATATATATATATACATATATATATGTACATATTTATTTTATATTTATATTTTTATAATACACATTTTTGTACTATTTACTATTTTTTTTTTTTTTGAAAGAAAGAAAAAGAGAGGAAAGAAAGTGAGAGTGAAAGAAAGAAAGAAAAAGAATGTATGAGAGAAAGAAAGAGGAAGAAAAAGAGGGAGAGAGAACAGGATTCTTGTTCTACTGCCCAGGCT
>CAUYLG010072539.1:0-107369 GCA_963573385.1 Cacajao melanocephalus | reverse complement strand
GAGCCACTGTGCTCAGTCTGTTTTTTTAATTTTTTTATAATTTTTTTTTTAAAGGCTAGTCAAGTGAAGCAGTGGGAGTGGAGAAGGAACAAAGAAATCTGTAACTGGTTGTGATCAATTAGTTGTAAACACCACTGCACTAGGACCAGCCAATTTTTTGTATTTTTAGTAGAGACAAGGTTTCATCATATTGGCCAGGCTGGTCTTGAACTCCTGTCCTCATGATCCACCCACTTCGGCCTCCCAAAGTGCTGGGATTACAGGTATGAGCCATCGCACCCGGCCGCTCTTTGACATATTTTCCGTGTAGAAGATATGGAGCCTGGAAATCATGCTGACGGTTGGAGTAAGCCATTCCTTTTTTTAGGGCCATATTTCTGACAGGAGTAAGCCATTCCTAATCCCATGCTAGAACTGAAGGCTAATGGGCACATTCTTCTTTTAAAGAAGGTAAGTGGGAAAACAATTCCTTTTTTTTCTTTTCTTTTTCTTTTTTTACCGCAAGCACTTTTGCAGAGAAAACAATTCCCGATCCAAAACATTCATTCACTAATCCAAAATGTTCATTCACCAGTACTCATTTATTCACTGGTTTCTTTCATTGGAATTCCTGCCTGCGCCACTAACACGGAAACGACTCTGGCAAAGGTCATGTGACTGGTCTGAACTTATGAAAATTGAGAAAGATTCTTTGCTTGGTGAAACTTTGGTCAAGCTCCTAAAGCTCCTCTTAGGCCCATCTGTTTGCTTCCTCATAAAATCCAGTTTTAGCAAAGAACCTTGTTGAGTCAGTTTAGCAAGAATTCCCACCCTTAGGCTCCTCATCCTCCACCCTCCCCCAGGGTTCTGGTCACCCTGGCCTGTCTTCCACGAGAATTCTGATAGGTTGATCTAGACAGAATCCCCCTCACCCAGATGTATCCTTAGTGATTTTTCATTCGCTAATGCCTGCCCTGCTGTAAATTTCCACTTGCGCATGCTCTATTCAGAATTTAGCCCAATCTTTCCAACTGCTAGTCTCCATTGCAGTAGTTCTGTATTGATCTCCATGGTCCTGAGTAAAGTCTTCCTGATGTGCTTTTCTTTTTTATTTAGATGGAGTCTCGCTCTGTCACCCAGGCTGGAGTGCAGTGGCTCGATCTCAGCTCACTGCAACCTCCGCCTCCTGGGTTCAAGCGATTCTCCTGCCTTAGCCTCCCGAGTAGCTGGGACTACAGGCACCCACCACCACGCCCTGCTAATTTTTTGTATTTTCAGTAGAGACAGGGTTTTGCCATGTTGCCCAGGCTGGTCTCCAACTCCTGACCTCAAGTGATCTGCCTGCCACAGCCTCCCAAAGTGCTGGGATTACAGGACTGAGCCACGCGTCTGGCCACTTGACATGCTTTAACAAATATCATTGAAACATTTTTCTTTTCTGGCAGTGGGGTAGTCTCTCTGCATTCATCTTTTATTTTTTATTTATTTATTTATTTATTTTAAGATGGGGTTTCACCATGATGGCCAGGCTGGTCTTGAACTCCTGACTTCAGGTGATCCACCCACCTCCGCCTCCCAAAGTGCTAGGATTACAGGTGTGAGCCACCGTGCCCGGCCTGCATTCATCTTTTAATGGCCAGTCATAATTTTTTATTTCACAGAATCCATATCTTCAACTTGGAAGGAGTCTGCTGCATTTCCCTAGAGAGTATTTTGTTTTGTTTTGCCAGAGACAAAAGCAGTTACTGGGGCTCATAACACAATACCCCTAAGTATGGCACAATGGCATTCTGATTGTTTTTGAGCTGAAGGAAGCAGGAGTGCCTCAGAAGCCAGACGATCTCTCTCTGACCTTCTCCCATCCTCCCTGTCCTCCCACCTGCCTATCTCTCCACTCCACCACCTCGCTCTTTCTCCCCTAAAGCAAGCCATGAATTTGAGAAAGATTACTTTCTGACTTACTTCTTCTGAAAGTAGGTCATAGACCCTTATGTGACATGGGTCCTGCCTGATACACAGAGGAAGGGAATGCTATACAGAGACACGAACAATCTGGACAAACCGGTTGTGCTGAGTTATCCCCAGAAAACACATATTTTCCCTTGGGTCTTTCTCTGTCATTCAAGCCAGAATGCTGTTGCAAAATCCTAGTTGACCACAGCCTGGACCTCCTGAGCTCAAGAGATCCTCCCACCTCAGCCTCTTTAGTAGCTAGGATAATAGGTACATGCCACTATGCCTGCTAATTAAAAAAAAAATTTTTTTTCAGAGATGGGGGAGGTGTCTCACTATGTTGCCCAGGCTAGTCTTGAACTCCTGGCCTCAAGTGATCCTTTTCAGCCTCCTAAAGTGCTGGGAGTCCAGGTCTGGGTTTTCATTTCTGAAGGTGTCCATGTCATGTAACACTTTTTTTTTTTTTTTTTTGAGAAAGAGTTTCCCTCTTGTCACCCAGGCTGGAGTGCAATGGCATGATCTTGGCTCAGTGCAACCTCAGCCTCCCGGGTTCAAGCAATTCTCCTGCCTCAGCCTCTTGTGTAGCTGGGACTACAGGCGCATGCCACTACACCCGGTTAATTTTTGTATTTTTAGTAGAGCCAGGGTTTCACATGTTGGCCAAGCTGGTCTTGATCTTTTGACCTAAGGTGATCTGCCCGCCTTGGCCTCCCAAAGTGCTGGGTTTACAAGCATGAGCCACTATGCCAGGTCCATGTCACATAACACTTTGATAAGTAAACTTGTTATGCTTTTCAATGTTTTGTTTTTTTGAGATGGAGTCTCACTGCGTTGCCCAGGCAAATTAATGTAAGTTGCCAGCACAGTGTTGACAGGCTGGAATGCAGTGGCACAATCTTGGCTCACTGCAACCTCCGATTCCCAGGTTCAAGGACTTCTCCTCCCTCAGCCTCCCGAGTAGCTGGGATTACAGGCATGTGCCATCATGCCCAGCTAATTTTTGTATTTTTAGTAGAGACAGGGTTTCACCATGTTAGCCAGGCTGGTCTCAAGCTTCTGAATTCAAGTGATCCATCTGCCTCGGCCTCCCAAAGTGCTGGGATTATAGGCGTGAGCCACCGTACCTGGCCCATTTGATTCAATTCTAAGGCTGTCTACTTGGAGATAATGTCAGATCCCACTGGGTGAGGGCTCAGTGCCACAACACTGCTCCCACATCAGGCACCAGTTATAAGCAGTTGGTTGTCACCTATACTTCTGACTGAGTGGCTATATAGCTTGGGTTCCCTTGACACCCTCTTTGGGTTTGATTAATTTGCTAGGATAGCTCACACAACTCAGGGGAACACATTTATTATAAATAGGTATTTTAAAAAAAATTTATTTATTAAAAAGACTGGGTTTCACCATGTTGGTCAGGCTGGTCTTGAACTCCTGACCTCAGGTGATCCGCCCGCCTTGGCCTCCAAAGTGTTTGGATTACAGGCGTGAGCTACCACGCCCAGCCTATAAATAGGTATTTTTTTAAAAAAGAGATAAATAGGTATTTTATTTATAAAGGACAGCTTTTTTTTTGTTGTTTTTTTGAGATGGAGTCTTGCTTTTGTTGCCCAGGCTGGAGTGCAATGGTGCGATCTCAGCTCACTGCAACCTCTGCCTCCCGGGTTCAAGCCATTCCCCTTCTCAGCCTCCTGACTAGCTGGGATTACAGGCGCCTGCCACCGTGCCCAGCTATAAAGGATATTTTGAAGGATTCAGATGAACAGCCAGGTAAAGTACATAGGGCAAGGTACGGGGGAATGAGCGAGGAGCTGCCATGCTATCTCTGGGCATGCCATTCTCCTAGCACCCCTGTGTTCAGCACCCTGATGAGAAGCAGTTCCAAGTGGATTTTTAAAGGCAAAAAAGGGGGACAGGGAGTGGGCTTATACAAAGTTGTTTGTAAAGGCTGTGGGCAATGGCTCACGACTGTAATCCCAGCACTTTAGGAGGCCAAGGTGGGCAGATTACTTGAGGTCAGGAGTTCTAGACCAGCCTGGCCAACACGGTAAAACCTCGTCTCTACTAAAAATACAACAAAGTTAGCCAGGTGTGGTGGAGCACGCCTGTAGTCCTAGGTACTCAGGAGGCTGAGGCAGGAGAATCGCTTGAGCCCCGGAAGCAGAGGTTGCAGTGAGCTGAGATTGCACCACTGCACTCCAGCCTGGGGGACAAAGTAAGACTCTGTCTCAAAAAAAAGAATTTTTTTTTTTTTTGGTAGAGATGGGGTCTCCCTGTGTTGCCCATGCTGGTCTTGAACTCTGGGACTCAAGTGATCTGCCCACCTCAGCTTCCCAAAGTGCTGGGATTCCAGGAGTGAGTCACTTTGCCCGGCCAGCAAGCAGTTTCTTTTCTTTCTTTTTTTTTTTTTTTCTGCTTCTGTCTTTTCTAAGAAAAAGAACCAGCAAGCAGTTTCAAGAGATGAATACATAGTTGAAAGGAAGGAGTAGGCCATGCCTGCTGTTTCATTTTAATGTCTCTCTGGGGCTGATAATTTATTTTTACTTTCTAATTTTTTTTTTTATTTTTTGGAGATAACGTCTTGCTCTGTTGCCCAGGCTGAAGTGCAGTGGTGTTGTCATAGCTCTCTGCATGCGGAAAACCCTCGGCTCCAGTGAGCCTCCCACCTCAGTCTCCCAAGTGGCCGGGGGTGGGGGGGGTGGGGGGGTGCTGAGACTACAGGCATGCGCCACCATGCCTGGCTAATTGTGTAATTTTTTAATTTTTGTTGAGACAAGGTCTTGCTCTGTTGCCCAGGCTGGACTTAAACTTCTGGGCTCTAGGGATCCTCTGTCTTTGGTTTCCCAAAGTGCTGGGATTACAGGCAGGAGCCACTGGGTTCACAAACCTAAAGATTTAAGGGATTTGCATTCCTCAGATAAAAGTTCTTCTCTTTTCTCACTGGCTGAGGCTGAGAGTTCCAACCCCTAATCCTCTAATCACTTGATCTTTCTGGAGCCCAGCCCCAGCCAGCGCTGCCTAAGGACCTCCTTCTCTTCTACCTGCACTCCCCGCATCAAGTCACTGGATTAGCATAAACTCAGGTGTTATGAAAGGGGCTCATTATTAATCACAAAAGACCCTCCCATACCTCAGGAAGTCCCAAAGGTTTTAAAGGCTTTGTGAGGCCAGGGTACCTTGACCCAAGCCTTGTAATCCCAGCACTTGGTGAGGCTGAGCTGGGAGGACTCTTTGAAAGGAATGGTTTGAGGTTGCAGTGAACTGTGATTGTGCCACTGCACTCCAGCCTGAGTCTCAAAATAAATAGAAATAAAATAAAAATAAAAGATCCATGACAGGAAGCGGGGACAAAGCCCAAGTATATTTCATATTATACCAGGGTAGATTTCTCTTACTTTTTTGGGAATTTAATTCTGCACATAAAGGATTTGTTTTTGTAGTTAATCCAGGATTTCTTGGTGGTTTTAGCAGGCGAGTTTCTCAGTATGTCTTGTCAAGATCTTCCTGAAAGCAAAAGTGTGACTTAAATTTAAAATACATCTCTGAGTCGGGTGCAGTAGATCGCGCCTGCAATGCCAGCACTTGCGAGGCTGGCTGAGGTGGGAGGATTGTTTGAGCCCCGGAGTTTGAGAACAGTCTGGGCAACATGTAAAGACCACATCACAAGGTCAGGCGTGATGGCTCAAGCCTGTAATCCCAGCACTTTGAGAGGCCGAGGTGGGCGGATCATGAGGTCAGGAGTTTGAGACCAGCCTGACCAGTGTGGTAAAACCCCATCTCTACCGAAAATACAAAAAAAATTAGCTGGGCATGTTGGCGCGTGCCTGTAATCCCAGCTACTTAGGAGGCCGAGGCAGGAGAATCACTTGAACCTGGGACGCAGAGGTTACAGCAAGCCGAAATTGAGCCACTGCACTCCAGCCTGGGCAACAGAGTGAGACTCTGTCTCAAAACAAAACAAAACAAAAAACAAATCACTACAAAAAATTAAAAATAAGCCAGATGTGGTGGCACTAGCTTGTAGTCCCAGCAACCTGGGTGGATGAGGCAGGAGGACTATTTGAGCCTGGGGGAGTTAAGGCACAGTGAGTCGTGATGGTACCACTACATTCCAGCCTGGAGTGACATAGGGAGAGCATGTCTAAAAAAATAATAATAATGTGATAAAATAAAAAGTATCTCTGCTCTCTAGGGAATCGATGTTAGTACTTCCCTGGGAAAAATTTATAAAAATAATCAAGACAAGGCGGGGCGTGGTGGCTCACGCCTATAATCCTAGCACTTTGGGAGGCCGAGGTGGTGGATCACCTAAGGTCAGGAGTTCAAGACCAGCCTGGCCATCATGGTGAAACCCTATCTTTAAAAATAATAATAATAATATTAATAATAATAATCAAGACTAACAAAAAGAAAAAGAATGGACGTTAGCAGAGCAGGAGAGGGAGCAAGAAGATAATTAGGAGAGTACTCCAGTAGAAATTAGATGATTAGTAGTTCTTTTTTTTTTTTTTTTTTTTTTAAGGAGGGGGTTTCACCATGTTGGTCAGGCTGGTCTTGAACTCCCGACCTCAGGTGATCCACCCGCCTTGGCCTCCAAAGTGCTTGGATTACAGGCGTGAGCCACCATGCCTGGCCTGATTAGTAGTTCTTAGATGATGAGTTGATTTAAAATGTTTGTGTTCAGGATATATTTTGAAAGCAGAACCAACAGGATTTGCTGATTGGATATTGTTGCTGTAGTAAGAAAAGGAGTACAGTAAGACCTCTAGTTTGATGGCTGTGGATGTGGATGAATGGCAGTGCCATTCATGAAACAGTAAGGACTGGGCGTGGCAAGGTCTGTGAGGAGATCACCGACAGTCTTGGTCTGGAGACCTTATATTTGAGATGCTCGGCACCCAGGTATAGATGTAAAGTAAGTAGGGGGCAACTCTGACTACTGATTTTATTTTATTTTTATTGATTTATTTTTTGAGATGAAGTCTCACTTTGTTGCCCAGGCTGGAGTGCAGTGGTGTGATCTTGGCTGACTGCAGCCTCCACCTCGTGGTTTCAAGTGACTCTCCTGACTCAGCCTCCCCAGTAGCTGGGATTACAGGCGTCTGCCACGACATCTGGCTAATTTTTGTATTTTAGTAGAGACCGGGTTTCACCATGCTGGCCAGGCTGGTCTCGAACTCCTGACTTCAAGTGATCCACCTGTCTTGGCCTCCCAAAGTGCTGAGATTATAGGCATGAGCCAAGGTGCCCAGCCTTAAGCCACCTCACCCAGGCTTCAACTTCTTTTTTCTTTTTTTTTTTGAGATGGAGTCTTGCTCTTGTTACCCAGGCTGGAGTGCAATGGCATGGTCTCGGCTCACTGCAACCTCTACCTCCTGGGTTCAAGCAATTCTCCTGCCTCAGCCTCTTGAGTAGCTGGGATTACAGATGCACGCCACCATGCCAGGCTAATTTTTATTTTTAGTAGAGACGGGGTTTCACCATGTTGGCCAGGCTGGTCTCAAACTCTTGACCTCATGATCCATCCACCTTGGCCTCTGAAAAGTGCTGGGATTATAGGCGTGAGCCACCACAAGTACCTGCCACCACTCCCGGCTGATTTTAATTTATTTATTTGTTTATTTATTTATTTATTTAGTCCTGCTTTGTTGCCCAGGCTGGAGTGCAGTGGCACGATCTCAGCTCAGTGCAACCTCTGCCTCCTGGGCTCAAGTGATTCTCCTGCGTCAGCCTCCCAACTAACTGGGATTATAGACGCCCATGACCACACCTGGCTAATTTTTGTATTTTTAGTAGAGATGGGGTTTCACTAGATTGGCCAGGCTGGTCTCGAACTCCTGATCTCAAGTGATCCACCTGCCTCTGCTTCCCAAATTGCTGAGATTACAGGTATGATCTACTGAGGCCAGCCTTAATTAAGCATTTAATATGCACAATAACCTGTGAAGTAGGCATTATGCCCATTTTATAGTTGAATAAATGAAGGCACAGATCTACAAATGTCAAATGCTACTAAAAGGTTGACTGGAGGAAGATCTGAGATTTGACTAGGGGGTCTGGCAGAGTGGAGGATGTTGCTGCTGACTATGACAAGGAAGGGTTCAGGGCATGAAATGGTGGGGGACAGAAGACGCATTACTGTGGCTCGGGGATTCAAGGAGAAAATAAATGATGAACAATTGGAAACATACAATGCAGAAACTCTCTCTCTCTCTCTCTTTTTTTTTTTTCCTGAAACAGAGTCTGGCTCTGTTGTCCAGGCTGGAGTGCAGTGGCATGATCTCGGCTCACTGCAACTTCTGCCTCCCAGGTTCAAGAGATTCTCATGCCTCAGCCTCCCGAGTAGCTGAGATTACAGGCACCCAACACCACGCCAAGCTAATTTTTTGTATTTTTAGTAGAGATAGGGGTTCATCATGTTGGGCAGGCTGGTCTCGAACTTCTGATGTCAGGTGATCCACCTGCTTTGGCCTCCCAAAGTGCTGAGATTACAGGTGTGAGCCCCTGCACCCAGCCAACATTCATCCTTTTAGTGCACAGTTCGACTGAGTTTTTTTTTTTTTTTTTTAAATAGAGATGGGGTTTCACCATGTTGGCCGGGCTGGTCTTGAACTCTTGACCTCGTGATCCACCCATCTCGGACTCCCAAAGTGCTGGGATTACAGGCGTGAGCCACTGTGCCCGGCCAGTTCGGCTGAGTTTTGACAAAAGCGTACAATTGTGTAGTCATCACCACAATCAAGATTTCCATCATTCTAAAAGCTTCTGAGTGTCCCCATGAGGTTAACTCTCCTCCACCCCCAGTCCCCGGCAACCACCAATCTGTGTTCTTCAGCAATAGTTTTGCCTTTTCCAGAATGTTATATACACAGTGTGTAACCTTTTGAGTCACAGTGTTGCTTATATCAGTAGTTTATTCCTTTTTATTGCTGAGTAGTATTCTGTTACATGAACATACCACTATTTATCCATCCACTGGTGGAAGGACATTTTGTTTGTTTTTGTTTTGAGGACAAATAAAGCCCCTATAAACATTTGCATACAGATTTTTGTGGAACACAAGTTTTCATTTCACTTGGATAAATACTTAGGAATGGGATTGCTAAAGACTAGCAAATGTCGATCTTCATGAGATACTGCTGAACTGTTTTGCGTAGTGACTGAGTTCATTTCTTTTCAACAGTCATTGAGGAGTCATGATGGGCCAGGAGCATGGAGTTGAGTAGTTGTGACAGAATGTGGCCTGCAAATCTGAAATACTGGCTATCTGGGCCTTTACAGAAAAAGTTTGTTGACCCTTGTCATAAGACTATGGCCAGTAAGAGCTCATGGTCTGATTATACTGAATTTTTTTAATTTTTTTATCTTTTTTTTTTTTAATTTTGATTTTTATTTTTTTAAGAAGATGGGGTTTCACCATGTTGATCATGCTAGTCTTGAACTGCCAACCTCAGGTGATCCGCCTGCCTTGGCCTCCAAAGTGCTTGGGTTACAGGCGTGAGCCACCATGCCCAGCCTGATTATATTGATTTTATAAGCAATTTCACGGAGTCCTCTGAGGCCAATAATCAACAGCACAATTATTTTGTAGAATTGTAATGTTTAATTAAGAAATACAAAAACCTTGGTCTTGAAACAGAAATAAAGGTTTTTATAAGTTACGGGGAGATACCTTGTTATTGAATGCTACGTTCAAAATATGCAAGTTTTTACTTTTCTGCAATCACTGAAAGTTGAGCTTGATATCTAAAAGGGTAAGGATGTTGGTACCCAAGTCATTGTATCTTCACACACTGCTGCACACATCACATAATTTGTCCCAAGACTACGGCCAACAGCACTCTGATATTCTAGCAGGATGAGAAGGAGCATCACCCCTCCCTGGAGGTCTGGCGATTGCACGCGGAACGTTGTGCGCATGCGCCGCCCGAGTCAACGGTCCGTTGGTGCCTGGAATGCGCAGGCGCGTCGCTCCGGCGCCGACTTTGGCGGAGGGGCGGGACTTGCACCGGCGTCTCTTCTTCCAACTGCAGTTTGGGGCAGCGCCATTTTGAATGTGCAGCGGTTGCAGACGTGAGTTCGGGGAGGACTAGTTGCCGGCTCGCCTACCAAGCGGTCTCTTGACTGTCAATATTTTGTTGCTATAGGCTTATGTAGAGACGTATACATATATATATATAGACATACGCACTATATATAGATCTAGGCCTGTATTTGGTGTCCGAGGCGAACTCACTGACATGATGTTAAGAGGAAACCTGAAGCAAGTGCGCATTGAGAAAAACCCGGCCCGCCTTCGGGCCTTGGAGTCCGCGGCGGGCGAGAGCGAGCCGGCGACCGCCATGGCGCTCGCGCTGGCCGGGGAGCAGGCACCACCCGCGTCCGCGCCCTCGGAGGACCACCCGGACGAGGAGTTGGGGTTCACCATCGACATCAAGAGTTTCCTCAAGCCGGGAGAGAAGACGTACACGCAGCGCTGCCGCCTCTTCGTGGGAAACCTGCCCACAGACATCACAGAGGAAGACTTCAAGAGGCTCTTCGAGCGCTATGGCGAGCCCAGCGAAGTCTTCATCAACCGGGACCGTGGCTTCGGCTTCATCCGCCTGGTGAGTGTTGCGCCGCCGGCGCGAGGGAACAAAAGGACTGTCGGGGTGGCCGTGGGGTCGCGGGGCCGTGCTCGCGACCTGTGGCAACCGTGGCGCTGCTCGGCCTCGTCAATCCCCCTGTGCAGGGCTGGCCGCTTCCCCAGCTCGGCGCCTTCGCCTTTGGTTTCGCGTTCGCCGTCCTGGGATTTCCTGCGCTGTCGGTGTCCGCCGTTTTCTGCCGTGCGCCGATCGGGCTTTGCGGTGGCTGCAGGCCTGCCGCTGTGCGCTGGATCGGGCACGGAGCACCCTGCCCCAGGTAGCCAGCGTTCCCGGATTCCCTGTTGCCCGGGGTACCGACAGGGCCCGGGGGCAGGGGCGGGCAGCGTTTTGGGGTGAGAATTCTTCAAGGCAGAAATCGCACCATAATCATAGAAACGAATTGGGTATGAATTTGGAACGGAAGCTTGAGTGAGACCAGACATATCACTAGGTGTGAGGGTCTAGCCAGAAGACTTGCTTCTTAAAGAATTATTCACATCCCCTCCATCCCCTCCTTGGGTTTAACCAGACCTTTATGCGTTTAAGGGCAGGCCACTTTATTTATTTATTTTTTTAAATTAAATTTATTTTACTAGAGTTGGGGGTCTCGCTATGTTGTCCCGGCTGGTCCCGAACTCCTGGGCACGAGGGATCTTCCTGCTTTGGCCTCCCACTTTATTTCTCACTTCAGTGCAGCCTGCTGTTTACCTTAAATTGCCTAGGTGCCCAAACTCGGTACTCAAGTAACACTGTTTAATCTGCAGTAATGGGACGGTGTTTAATGGAATGTATCTAAGATAGTGGTTTACTACCTAATATCCTGGACACTTTCATATTTTTATAGGGGGGAGGATAGACGATACACAGTCCTAATTCATAAATTACTGATACATATCCTAGTATAATAGTAATAAAGCTTACCCTCTTTTAAACCATACTTTGAAAAGTTTTCCAATAATTTATGCAAAAATTGTGCCTCCTTTATTTATTTATTTATTTTGAGATGGAGTCTTGCTCTGTTGCCCAGCCTGGAGTCCAACTGCGCGATCTTGGCTCACTGCAACCTCTGCCTCCTGGGTTCAAGCGATTCTCCTGCCTCAGCCTCCTAAGTAGCTGGGATTACAGGCGCACGCCACCATGCCTGGCTAATTTTGGTGTTTTTAGTAGAGACGGGGTTTCACCGTGTTGGTCAGCTTGGTCTTGAACTCCTAATCTCGTGATCCACCCACCTCAGCCTCCCAAAGTGCTGGGATTACAGATGTGAGCCACCACTCCCAGCGCTTCCTTTATATTTTTAAGAAATTTGGCTGGGTGAGGTGGTGGCTCATGACTGTAATCCCAGGCACTTTGGGAGGCCGAGGTGGACGGATCACGAGGTCAGGAGTTCAAGACCAGCCTGGCCAAGACGGTGAAATCTCATTTCTAGTAAAAATACAAAAATTAGCCAGGTGTGGTGGTGGGTGCCTGTAATCTCAGCTACTCAGGAGGCAGAGAATTGTTTGAACCTGGGAGGCAGAGATTGTAGTGAGCCGAGATAGCATCAGTGCACTCTAGCCTGGGTGACAGACTCCGTCTCAAAAAAAAAAAAATTGAACAAGACTGGCCAACATGGCGAAACTCCGTCTTTACCAAAATTAGAAAAACTAGCCAGGCATGGTGGTACAAGCCTGTAGTCCTAGTTACTTGGGAGGCAGAGGCAGGAGAATTGCTTGAACCCAGGCGGCAGAGGCTGCAGTGAACTGAGATTGTGTCACTGCACTCCAGCCTGGGCGACAGAGTGAGATCCTGTCTCGAAACAAAACAGTGAAGGCTTACGCCTTTTTTGTTTTTTGAGACAGGGTCTTGCTCTATTATCCAGGCTGGAGTGCAGTGGCGTGATATTGGCTCACTGCAATCTCCACCTCCTGGGTTCGAGCAATTCAACTGCCTCAGCCTCCTGAGTGGCTGCTACTACAGGCACATACCACCACACTCAGCTAATTTTTTAAATTTTTTTTTTTGAGACGGAGTCTCTCTCTGTCTCTAACAACCTCTGCCTCCTGGGTTCAAGTGATTCCCCTGTCTCAGCTTCCCGAATAGCTGGGATTACAGGTACATGCTGCCATGCCTGGCTGGTTTTTTTGTGTTTTTAGTAGAGACGGGGTTTCATCATGTTCCCCAGGCTGATCTCGAACTCCTGAGCTCAGGCAATCCATCCGCCTCGGCCTCCCAAAGTGCTAGGATGACAGGTGTGAGCCACCGTGTCTGGCCAATTTTTGTATTTTTAGTAGAGATGGGGTTTCACCATGTTGGCCAGGATGGTCTTGATCTCTTGACCTCGTGATCCGCCCGCCTTGGCCTCCCAAAGTGCTGGGATTACAGACATGAGCCACTGCGCCCTGCCAAGATACTGTATTTTTATTTTATTTTTTTTATAAAGACGGGGTTTTACCATGTTGGTCAGGCTGGTCTTGAACTCCCGACCTCAGGTGATTCGCCCGCCTTGGCCTCCAGAGTGCTTGGATTACAGGCGTGAGCCACCATGCCTGGCCCAAGATACTGTATTTTTTAGGGCAAACACTTTTAAACATGTAAGTGGCTTCAAGAGAAGGGTAAATATTCACAAGGTATTAATAATAATGATATGTGGAAATTTCTTTAAAATTCAAGTTAAATAATCATTGCATTTTGAACATTAAAATATATTTATTTATTTTTTGGACAGTAGAGAAACAGCTCGCCACTCGGTGAAAGTTTTTATATAAAAGTTACCTTTTTTTTTCTTTTTTTTTTTTTGAGCCAGAGTCTTGCTCTGTTGCCCAGGCCTGGAGTGCAGTAATGCGATCTCGGCTCACCACAACCTTCACCTCCCGGGTTCAAGCCATTCTTGTGCCCCAGCCTCTGGAGTAGCTGGAATTACAGGCACCTGCCTTCATGCCCAGCTAATTTTTATATTTTTAGTAGAGATGGGGTTTCACCGTGTTGGCCAGGCTGGTCTCAAAATCCTGACCTCAGGTGATCTGCCCTCCTTGGCCTCGCAAAGTGCTGGGATCACAGGTATGAGCTATGGTGCCTGGCCTCTTTCCTCCCCCCTCCCCTCTCCCCCCAGACTTGCTGTCACCCAGGCTGGAGTGCAGTGGCATGCTCTGCTCACTGCAGCCCTGCCTCCCAGGTTCAAGCAATTCTTGTACCTCAGCCTCCTGAGTAGCTGATATTACAGGCATGCTACCACCCTAGGGTGATTTTTGTATTTTTGGTAGAGACGGGGTTTCACCATGTTGGCCAGGTTAGTCTTGAACTCCTGACCTCAAGTGATCCACCCACCTCATCCTTCCAAAGTGCTGGAGCCACTGCACCTGACCTTAATAAGCATTTTGTATTTTACAGTATGGATATATGGCAAGTTTTTAAATTCATTTTTTCTTTTTTCTTTATATTATTGAATCTGTCTTGATCTTGGATGAACTTTGTGTTGATTGACTTGAAGCATATTTCTCTCTCTTTTTTTTTTTCTTCTGTTTCAAATTTTTTTTTTCCAGGAGCCCCATCAGGTTCTCTCCCCATTTCTAATTTGTACCAGGAGATTTCGTTGTAGTTATTAACTTAGTACCTTTGGAATGGGGAGTTTTTTGTGTTTTTATTTTTTCCTTTCTTGTATATTCTTCCAGTGAATAAGTGGGGAATTTTAAGCAGCTAATAAACTAAACAGAGAAAAAAAGTTCTTGTGCTTTGGAAAGAACCCTGAAATAGAAATCATTGGACTTACTTTGAGCAGTCACTGTCTTGGTGTGGTCATTTAGTTTCTTGTGAATTCACGTATTCCTTCTATTAAAGATCCTATAGTTTTAAGTATTTGTGCAGGGTGATGGCAGGGAAATCAATTGGAAGGTGGGATAATGGTGTATTGATGGAGATTGTGAATTCCTTATAGGTTCAAATTAGTACTTGAAGTGTGACCTTGGGCAGGTTACTTAACCTCTTGTAGGCCTGTCTCCCCATATGTAAAATGGATATGGTAAAACAAAACCTAACTCGTAAGATTCTTGGTGAGGATACTGAAAGATAATGCATGT
This sequence comes from Cacajao melanocephalus, assembly GCA_963573385.1. Lineage (NCBI taxonomy): Eukaryota > Metazoa > Chordata > Mammalia > Primates > Pitheciidae > Cacajao > Cacajao melanocephalus. The sequence goes on along the minus strand of CAUYLG010072539.1, from coordinate 92,761 downwards.
ATCTATATTTTATAATGGATAAGGGCTGATCTGTAGTAACTACTTGATAATAGTTATATCTTGTAGTTATTCTGAGTCATGAGGTAAAGATCTTTGTCATAATGATTACATAGTTTTATTATTTATTTTTTTGAGATGGAGTTTCACTCTTGTTGCTCAGGCCGGAGTGCAATGGTGTGATCTCTGCTTACTGCAGTCTCCGCCTCCCAAGTTCAAGATATTCTCCTGCTTCAGCCTCCTAAAGTGCTGGGATTACAGGCAAAAGCCACCGCGCCCAGCCAAAAACATTTTTTTTTTTTTTTTGTAGAGATGGAGGTCTCACCATGTTACCCAGGCTGGTCTCGAACACCTGGTTTTAAGCGATCCTCCTGCCTTGGCCTCCCAGAGTGGTGGTATTACAGGTGTGAGCCACCATGCTCAGCCCCCAATTATGTAATTTTAATTGATTTTACTTTTAATTGTTTTTACAGATACTTCAGTATACACTTAGAGCAGTGGGTCTCCAATAGGGTGCTTTTGCTCTCCAGAGGACATTTATTTGGCTATCTCTGAAGACATTTTTGGTTGCCAAAACTGGGGAGTGATTCTGTTGGCACTGGGGTGAGTGGAGACCAGAGATGCTGCTAAACAGCCTACAGTGCGCAGGACAGCCCCTCATAACAAGAACTATCTGGCCCGTAATAACAATAGTGTTTAGGTTGAGAAACCCTGATTTAGCACCATTTAAAACCAGAGAAAGTGGCCGGGCGCGGTGGCTCATGCCTGTAATCCCAGCACTTTGAGAGGCCTAAGTCGGTGGATCACCTGAGGTTGGGAGATCAAGACCAGCCTGGCCAACATGGTGAAACCCTGTCTCTACTAAAAATATAAAAATTAGTAATCCCAGCTACTGGGGAGACTGAGGCATGAGACTCTCTTGAACTCAGGAGGCAGAGGTTGCAGTGAGCCAAGATTGCATCACTGCACTCCAGCCTGGGTGACACAGGAAGACTCTCTCTCAAAAAGGAAAAAAAATCCAGAAAATAGAAACTTTGAAAAAGGATTTATTTATAGCATTGAAAATTCCTGAAAGCATAAACATTTTATTTGACCCAGACAGCATTAAGAATGGAATTGGTTGCCAGTAGTTAAAAATTACTCGTAAAATTTGAGATTTCTTGTTTTCCCTGAAAAAACAAAATTTGTGGCATCTTGGATATACCTAACAGAATCGGAACAAGAGTTGCCCTCTGGAAACACTCTTCAGTTCTGCAGCCCTTACTGGATTCCCTTTATCTACCTCCCTCCAACATTTAATTATGAAAAATTTTAGACATATAGAAATGAACGTGTGTCTGGCCAGGCGTGGTGGCTCATGCCTGTAATCCCAGCACTTTGGGAGGCTGAGGCAGGCGGATCACGAGGTCAGGAATTGGAGACTAGCCTGGCCAATATGGTGAAACCCTGTCTCTACTAAAAATACAAAAATTAGCCGGACATTTATGCATGCCTGTAGTCCCAGCTACTTGGGAGGCTGAGGCAGGAGAATCGCTTGAACCTGGGAGGTGGAGGTTGCAATGAGCCAAGATCGCGCCACTGCACTCCAGCCTGAGTGGGGGGGGGGAAAAAAAAAAGAAATGAATGTATTTCCGTATGCGTACCACCTAGATTCTTAAAATTAAATTTTGCTATATTTGTGTTCTTAGGTATGTAGTCATCTTTCTCTACCTATCGGTTTTTGATTCGTTATTTTTTATTGATTTTATTTATTTATTATTTATTTATTTTTTGAGATGGAGTCTCGCTCTGTAGCCCAGGCTACAATGCAGTGACATGATCTTGGCTCACTGTAACCTCTGCCTTCCAGGTCCCGATTCAAGCAGTTCTCCTGCTTCAGCCTCCCATGCGCCTCCATGCCCAGCTAATTTTTTTTTTTATTTTTAGTAGAGACAGGGTTTCACCGAGTTGGCCAGGCTGGTCTTGAACTCCTGACCTTGTGATCCTCCCACCTCAGCCTCCCAAAGTGTTGGGATTACAGGCATGAGCCACCATGCCAGGCTGTTTTCTTTTTCCTTTTTTGAGACGAGTTTCGCTCTTCTTGCCCAGGCTAGAGTACAAGAACCGTCTGGCTCATAATAACCACACGGGGTTTCTCCATGTTGGTCAGGCTGGTCTCATACTCGTGACCTCAAGTGATCCACCCACCTCGGCCTCCCAAAGTGCTGGGATTACAGGCATGATAAGCCACTGCAACTGGCAGTGTTTCTTCTTAAAACAATTGTTTCTTCTTAAAACAGTTTTTTTTTTTTTTTTAAATCAAGATGGGGTTTCACCATTATGGCCTGGCTGGTCTTGAACTCCTGACCTCAGGTGATCCACCCACCTTGGCCTCCTAAAGTGCTAGGATTACAAGTGTGAGCCACCGCACCCGGCCCTTTAAACAATTTTTTTAGGCGGGATGTGGTGGCTCACGCCTGTAATCCCAGCGCTTTGGGAGGCTGAGGCAGGCGGATCACGAGGTTGGGAGTTTGAGACCAGCCTGGCCAGCATGGTGAAACCTTGTCTACTAAAAATACAAAAAATTAGCTGTGCGTGGTGGTATGTGCCCTGTAATCCCAGCTACTCAGGAGGATGAGTCTGGAGAATTGCTTGAACCCAGGACATGGAGGTTGTAGTGAGCCGAGATTGCGCCACTGCACACCAGCCTGGGCGATAGAGCAAAAAAAAAAAACCAAAAAAACCCAACAATTTTTAAAGTTTGTTTATTTTGGAGATGGGTCTTGCTCTGTCATTCAGGCTGCATTGTAGCAGTACAAACATGGCTCACTGCAGCCTTGATCTGCCAGGCTTGAATGATCCTCCCACCTCGACTTCCTAAGTAGCTGGGGTTACAGGTGCACACCACCATGCCTAATTTTTTCTTTTTGTAAATATGAAGTCTCTTCTTATTGCCCAGGCTGATGTCAAACTCCTGGGCTCAAGCTGCCTTCCTGCCTTTGCCTCTCAAAGTGCTGGGATTACAGGTCTGAGCTACTATACCTGGCCCAGTCCTCTATTATTATTGTTGTTATTATTATTATTATTATTATTATTATTATTTTGAGACTGAGTTTCACTCTTGTTGCCCACGCTGCAGTACAGTGGCGCGATCTGGCTCACTGCAACCTCTTCCTCCTGCGTTCAAGTGATTCTCCTGTCTCAGCCTCCCCAGTAGCTGGGATTACAGGCGTCCACCACCACACCTGGCTAATTTTTTGTATTTTTAGCAGAAATGGGGTTTCGCCATGTTGGCCAGGTTGGTCTCAAACTCCTGTCCTCAAATGATTCGCCTGTCTCGGCCTCCCAAAGTGCTGGGATTAAAGGCATGAGCCACCATGCCCGGCCTATTATTTTTTAGAGTTTTTAAAATTTACGTATATTAAAGGACACAAATTTCAAGTGTACTGATCTTTTTTTTTTCTTTTGAGACAGAGTGCCCAGGCTGGAGTGAAGTGGCATGATCATGGCTCACTCTAATCTCGATTTCCTGGGCTCAAGTGATCCTTCCACCTCAGCCCCTCAGGTAGCTGAGACCACAGGCACATACCACCACACCTGGCTAATTTTCTTTAAAACATAGTCTCACTGTGTTGCCCAGGCAGGTCTCAAACTCCTGGGCTTTTTTTTGTTTTGTTTTGTTTTTGTTTTTGTTTTTTGAGATGGAGTTTCACTCTGTCACCCAGGCTGGAGTGCAGTGGTGTGGTCTCAGCTCACTGCAACCTCTGCCTCCTGGGTTCAAGCGATTCTCCTGCCTCAGCCTCCTAAGTAGCTAGGACTACAGACGCTCACCACCACGCCGGCTAGTTTTTGTATTTTTTTTTTTTTTTGACTAGAGACAGAGTTTCACCATATTGGCCAGGCGGGTCTTGAACTCCTGACCTTGTGATTTGCCCTACTCAGCCTCCAGAAGTGCTGGGATTACAGGCATGAGCCACTGTGCCAGGCCTCAAACTCCTGGGCTTAAGTGACCCTTCTGCCTCAGCTTCCCAAAGTGCTAGGATGACAAGCGTGAGTTACCATGCCCGGCCACTGGTTTGTGAATTTGAACAAATGTACATGTTTGTTTAACTCAAACTTCTGTCAGAATATACATATTATCACCCCATGAAATGTCTTTGTATTTCTTCCTATTCTCACATTCAAGACTGTTTCTAAAGTCTACCTCTCAAGACCTGTTGGATTGCATAATGTATTAGGTAAGAAAGTACCCAGTTTTTTTGTTTTTTTTTTTTTGAGTTGAAGTTTCACTATTGTCTGGCTGTAGTGCAGTGGCATGATCTCGGCTTACTGCAGCCTCTGCCTCCGGGGTTCAAGTGATTCTCCTGCCTCAGCTTCCCGAGTAGCTGGGATTACAGGCATGTGCCACCATGACTGGCTAATTTTGTATTTTTTGTGGAGACGGGGTTTCTCTATGTTGGTCAGACTGGTCTCAGTGATCCCGACCTCAGTGATTCTGAGCTCACGTGATCCGCCCACCTCGGCCTCCCAAAGTGCTGGGATTACATTTGTCATTCACTGTGCTGGGCTATATTATTTTAAATTGTTTCTTTCTTTCTTTTCTTTTTTGACACAGTGTCTCTCTCTGTCACCCAGGCTGGAGTGCAGTGGTGTAATCTCAGCTCACTGCAACCTCTGCCTTCTGGGTTCAAGAGATTCTCCCACCTCAGCCTCCCAAGTAGTTGGGACTACAGGTGCTCACCACCATGCCTGGCTAATTTTTGTATTTTTTCATAGAGACTGGGTTTGCGATGTTGGCCTGGAGGCTGGTCTTGAACCCCTGACCTCAAGTGATCCGCCTACCAGAGCCTCACAAAGTGCTGGGATTACAGGGATGAGCCATTGGGTCTGGTCCCAAATATTTTTGAGCCACTTTTGGTTGAATCCATGGATACAGAGGAATGACTGTCTCTCTAAAAAGGGTAACTTTGTTTTTGTAAAACTAATTCTATAGGTAGATTTTTGCAATAAAGGGCAGTAATTTCAGGCTGTCATGGACGTTTTAGGGATTGCATAAAGATCTCTTGTGACTTTAAGACATTTTTTATAAGATAGTACATTTGTATTCCTCTTACGTATACGTATGAAGCCTCTTCAGTTGTCCCTGGAGAGTTCCCGTAACACGATGAAAAAGACATACCTCTATTAAATTTACCAGTTTGTTATTTATTGTTTTGGGTGCTGTCCATATTGGTGAATTCTCCAAGTAGAAGGAAGTTCTCTTACCTTGTAGTTTCAGCAATGAGCATATTTTTTAGTTTATAATAAGTGAATATGTACACTTGCTTCTCTATATAGTGGGGAGAACTATTATAGCTCGTGAATGTTGCCTATGTTTCTCTTCATGTGATAGTGAGAAATGTGTAGCCCATGACAGTATTTCGGGAGAAGTAATTAACAAGGCATTGGCTAGGGCAAGGTGGCTCATACCTGTAATCTCACACTTTGGGAGGCTAAGGCGAGATGATTGCTTGAGGCCAGGAGTTCAAGAGACCAGCATGGGCAATATAGTGAGACCCCCATCTCTACAAAAAAATTAAAAAATTGGCCAGGCTTGGTTGCATGTGCCCGTAGTCCCAGCTGTGGGTGAGGTGGGAGGATCACGAGCCCAAGAGTTTGAGGGTGCAGTAAGCTGAATGTGCCACTGTACTCCATCCTGGGCAACAGAGTAAGACCCTGTTGCAGATACCCCCCTACCCCCCGTTAAAAAAAAAAAACAAAACCCAAGAAAAAATAGTAGTTTTTAAATAAAATATTGAAGAGAAATGCAAATAAAAAGAAAAGGCCATTTGTCTGGCCATAGAGAGGTGGGATGCTTTATTAAGATATAAAAAACATAAAGGGTATGGAGAATTATTCCTTTGATGATAGTTTCTAGTCAAGTTATTATTATTTTTTGTTTTTATTTTTTCTGAGACAGAGTCTTGCTCTGTTGACCAGGCTGGAGTGCAGTGGCACTGTTTTGGCTCACTGCAACCTCGGCCTCCCAGGTTCAAGAGATTCTCTTACCTCAGCCTCCCAAGTAGCTGGGATTATAGGTGCTGCCACTGTACCCAGCTAAGTTTTATATTTTTAGTAGAGATGGGGTTTCACCATGTTGGCTAGGCTGGTCTCAAACTCCTGACCTTAGGTTATCTGCCCGCCTCGGCCTCTGAAAGTTGATGGGATTACAGGCGTGAACCACCGTGCCCAGCCTCTAGTCAATTATTAATATGTGTTTCTTTTAATATATGTGGGAGATTTTAAAACTATATTGTTTTGAATATTTAATCGTTGGTAATTGGGTTTATGAGGAGCTAATCTTTAAATGATGACTTTTAACAAAACAATGGAGTTGGAACCTTTTACTTAAAATGTTTAAAATGGTCATTGAATAGTTAAAACCATGTGATACTAATGTTAAAAGAATCAAAAACCAGTTGATCCTATTAGCCATTTGCTAAAGCTACCTTGTTCTCCCTAGAAGCCAACCACTGTTTTAAATTTTTTCTGTTACTGTCATCTTTTAAAAATGTTTTCTCTTCCTAAAAAGGAATCCAGAACACTGGCTGAAATTGCAAAAGCAGAGCTGGATGGCACCATTTTGAAGAGCAGACCTCTACGAATTCGCTTTGCCACACATGGAGCAGCCCTAACTGTCAAGAACCTTTCTCCAGTTGTTTCCAATGAGCTTCTAGAGCAAGCATTTTCTCAGTTTGGTCCAGTAGAGAAAGCTGTTGTGGTTGTGGATGATCGCGGTAGAGCTACAGGAAAAGGTTTTGTAGAATTTGCAGCAAAACCTCCTGCACGAAAGGCTCTGGAAAGATGTGGTGATGGGGCATTCTTGCTAACAACGTAAGTTTTAAATATCTTGTCCTTCTATCCAGTTACATATGGGCTTCTCTCTATTCTGGAATTCTATCTTTCCTTGCAGTTCATACTAGCATATGGTAAGTGGGTGTTAAGTAAATATTCAGTGAATATAAATAAGAAATTTTTGTGTACTGGTAGGAGTCAAGAGTCATATATTTTCTTCAAACTTCAGAGTTTAGTTAAATCTCAGGAATGTTTTGTATTTTGATTTTGTTTAATGTACTGAACATCTATATTATAGTTGACATTCATTAAAAAGCACCACAGGGGTGTGGTGGCTTATACCAACTGGGTGAATCACCTGAGTCAGGAGTTCCTTACCAGCCTGCCAATGTGACAAAAGCCCATCTCTACTAAAAATACAAAAATTAGCCGGGTGTGCTGGTGTGTGCCTGTAGTCCCAGCTACTTGGGAGGCTGAGCCTTGAGAATCACTTGAACCCAGGAGTTGGAGGTTGCAGTGAGCTGAGATCGTGCCCCTGTACTCCAGCCTGTGTGATAGAGTGAAACGACTCCTTCTCAAAAACAAAAAAACCTTGTCTCTACTAAAAATACAAAAATTAGTTGGACTTGGTCACACATCCCTGTAATCGCAGCTCGGGAGGCTAAGGCAGGAGAATTGCTTAAACCCTGGAGGCAGAGGTTGCAGTGAGCCCAGATCATGCCACTGTCCTCCAGCCTAGGTGACAGAGTGAGACCCTGTGTAAAAAAAAAATAGCACCTTGGGCTGGGCGCGGTCTCTCACGCCTGTAATCCTAGCACTCTGGGAGGCCAAGGCTGGTGGATTGCCTGAGCTCAGGAGTTCAAGAGAAACCTGGGCAACATGGCGAAACCCTGTCTGTACTAAAAATACAAAGAATTAGCTGGGCGTGGCGGCATGTGCCTCTAATCCCAGCTACTTGGGAGGCTGAGGCACCAGAATCAGTTGAACCCTGGAGGCAGAGGTTGGAGTAAGCCCAGATTGCGCTACTGCATTCCAGACTGGGCAACAGAGCTAGACTATGTCTTAAAAAAAAAAAAGTTTGGGCTCGGTGACTCATGCCTATAATTTCAGCACTTTGGGAGGCTGAGATGGGCGGATTGCCTGAGGTCAGGAGTTTGAGACCAGCCTGGCCAACATGGTGAAACCCCATCTCTACCAAAAATACGAAAATTAGCTGGGTTTGGTTGGGGGTGCTTGTAATCCCAGCTACTTGGGAGGCTGAGGCATGAGAATCGCTTGAACCCAGAAGGCAGAGGCTGCAGTGAGCTGAGATCGTGCGGCTGTACTCCAGCCTGGGTGACAAGAGCAAAACTGCGTCTCAAAAAAAAAGAAAAAAAAAAAAAAAAAAAAAAAGCACCTTGGGAGCCCAGCATGGTGGAGCGCACAGTAGTCTCAGCTATTTGCCCTGAGCCAGTCCCAGCTACTCGGGAGGCTGAGGTAGAAGGATCACTTGTGCCTAGGAGGTCAAGGTTGCAGTAAGAACCAGTCTCTATTTAAAAAAAGTAAAGACATTCTATTTTAGAGCTCAATGAGGTGTTTTTTTTTGAGACGGAGTCTCGCTCTGTCACCCAGGCTGGAGTGCAGTGGGGCGATCTTGACTCACTGCAGCCTCCACCTCCCAGGTTCAAGCAGTTCTCCTGCTTCAGCCTCCCAGACAGCTAGGATTACAGGCGTGCACCACCGCGCCCAGGTAATCTTTTGTATTTTTGGTTTTAAGAGGGAGTCTTGCTCTGTCGCCCAGGCTAGAGTGCAGCGGCATAGTCTCAACTCATTCAGCCTCTCAGGTTCAAGTGATTCTCCTGCCTCAGTTTCCTGATTAGCTGGGATTAGAGGTGTGAGCCACTACGTCTGGCTAATTCTTGTGATTTTAGTAGAGATGGGGCTTCACCATGTTGGCCAGGCTGGTCTCATACTACTACCGCATGTAATCCCCACCACCTCGGCCTCCCAAAGTGCTGGGATTACAGGTACGAGCCATTGCTCCTGGCCTGTATTTTTGTAGAGATGGGGTTTCATCATGTTGGCCAGGCTCATGTCGAACTCCTGACCTCAAGTGATCTGCCTGCCTGGGCCTCCCAAAGTGCTGGGATTATAGGCGTGAGCCACTTGGCCTGGCTGAGCTCAGTGAGTTTTAACCAACGTATGTACGCATGTAATACACTGCCGTAATAAAAATAGAGGACATTTCCATTACCCTACACAAGTTCTGTTGTTCCCTTTTACAGTTATTCTGCACTCTTTATCTACCTGCCTTACATACCTATTTCTGTTGCTAAAATGAGTTTTGTGTTTTCTTTTCTTTTTTTTTTTTTTTTGGCAGGGACAGAGTCTCACTCAGCTGCCCGGGCTGCCGTGCAGTGGCGCATTCTTGGCTCACTGCAGCCTCTCCCTCTCAGGTTCAAGAGATTATCCAGCCTCAGGCTCCTGAGTAGCTGGGATGACAGATGTGCGCCACCATGTCCAGCTAATTTTTTTGTATTTTTTAGTAGAGATTGGTTTTCACCATGTTGGCTAGGCTGGTCTCAAACTCCTGACCTCAGGTGATCCGCCCACCTTAGCCTCCCAAAGTGCTGGGTTTATAGGTGTGAGCCACCTCGTGTAGCCTAAGCCTCTGTGCCTGGCTGTGTTTTCCAATATTAAGTGAAATGTAGTATGTACTCTTTTGTGTCTGGCTTCTCTTGCTTAGCATAATGGTTATGAGATTTCATTCATATGCTTGTGTGTATAATATTTTGTTCCTTTTATGGCAGAGTCATATTCCATGGTATAGACATAACTATATTTTGTTTGTGATGTATGGATGGATATTGGGGTTGCTTACAACTACTGGCTATTGTGAATACAGCTACTATGAATATTTGTTTTTAAGGTTTCTTATGAATATTATGCTTTCACGTGGCTTACGTAAATATTTATGGGTAAATTGCTGTATGTTTAACCTTATAAGAAACTGCCAAACTGTTTTCCATAGTGGTTGTACCATTTTTTACATTCCTGTTGGCAATGAGTGAGTGACTTCTCAGTTACTCCACATTTTACCCACACTTGGTGTTTTTATTTTTAAATTTTATTTTTATGTAAAAAATTTTTTTATTTATTTAATGTTTTGAGACAGAGTCTCACTCTGTTGCCCAGGCTGGAGTGCAGTGGCACAATCTTTGCTCACTGCAACCTCCACCTCTTGAGTTTAAGCAATTCTCCCACCTCAGCCTCCCATGTAGCTGGGATTACAGGTGCCTGCCACCACACCTAGCTAATTTTTGTATTTTTATTAGAGGTGGGGTTTCACCATCTTGGCCAGACTGGTCTTGAACTCCTGGCCTTAGGTGATGCACCTGCCTGAGCCTCCCAAAGTGCTGGAATTACAAGCATGAGCTACTGTTTCTGGCCGCTTTTTTTGTTTTGTTTTGTTTTGTTTTTCCTTGAGGCAGGGTCTTGGTGTATCTCCCAGGCTGGAGTGCAGTGGCATGAGCACAGCTCATTGCAGCCTTGACCTGCGAGGTGCAAGTGATCCTCCCACCTCAGCCTCCCAAGTTGCTGGGACTATAGGGATGCACCACCGTGCTCAGTTAACTAAGAACTTTTTATTGATAGCTTTTTTTTTTGGAGACAGGGCCTCACTCTGTCACCCAGGCTGAGTGCGATCACAGCTCACCACACCCTCAACCTCCTCAGGCTCACGTGATCCTCCCACCTTAGCCTTCCGAGTAGCTGGGACCACAAGCATGTGCCACCATGCTTGGCTAATTTTTGTACTTTTTGTATTTTTGTCATGTGGCCCAGGCAGGTCTTAAACTCTTGGGCTCAAGCAATCTTCCTGCTTTGGCCTCCCAAAGTGCTAGGATTGTAGACATGAGCCACCGCTCCTGGCTGGTAGGTAGGTAGGTAGGTAGGTATGTATGTATGTATATGTATGTATGTATGTATGTATGTATGTATTTAAGACAGGGTCTTGTTCTGTCACCCAGGCTTGAGACAGGGTATTGCTCTGTTATCCAGGCTGGAGTGCAGTGGCATGATCTTGGCTCACTGCAACTTCTGCCTCCCGGGTTCAAATGATTCTTGTGCTTCAGTCTCCTGAGTAGTTGAGATTACAGGCTTTCACCACCACACCTGACTAATTGTTTTTTTTTTTTTTTTAGACTGTCTCTTATCTTAAAAAAAATAATAATAATAAAATAAAAAAAAAAGGCCGGGCGCGGTGGCTCACGCCTGTAATCCTAGCAGTTTGGGAGGCCGAGGTGGGTGGATCACCTAAGGTCAGGAGTTCAAGACCAGCCTGGCCATCCTGGTGAAACTCCATCTTAAGGGGAAAAAAAAAAAAAAAGAGAGAGAGACAGTTTCACTCTGTTGTCAAGCTGGAGTTCAGTGTCGCGATCTGGCCCACTGCAACCTCTGCCTCCTGTGTTCAAGCTATTCTCCTCCCTCAGCCTCTGGAGTAGCTGGGACTGCAGGTGTGTGCCACCACGCCCAGCTAATTTTTTGTATTTTTAGGAGAGACAGGGTTTCAGCATGTTGGCCAAGATGGTCTTCATCTCTTTACCTCATGATACACCCACCTCAGCCTCCTAAAATGCTGGGATTATAGGCGTGAGCCGCCACGCGCAGCCTAATTTTTGTATTTTTAGTAGAGACAGGGTTTCGCCATGTTGGCCAGGCTGGTCTTGAACTCCTGACCTCAAGTGATCCACCTGCCTCGACCTCCCAAAGTGCTGAGATTACAGATGTGAGCCACCACGCCTGGCCTGGATGATAGCTTTTAAATAAATTAAAAATGATTTTGAGGGAATGGGCAAGGTGTTGAACATTTTGTCTGCCAGATACTTCATAATCATGTTCTTGGATTTTTGTGGCAACACTGGTTATTATCTGTTCCATTTTTCAGATGAGAAAATTCACCCCGAGATGTAATTTGCTTAAGTTGTACAGCTAGTAAGTTGTAGTCAATTGTATTAGGTGTGATGTTTTATCTGATGCCAGATCTCATTGGAGTAGTTTATTCCGCCAGCAGACTTCCTTGCTTAGGAACTTTATTACTTGTTAATGAAACCTTCTTATGGAACTCAAGAAGTTATTGTTTGCATAGTAGTCCCAGCTGAAATGTCACCTAATATTTCTCCAACTGCCTTATTGAAACTGGGCTCCCTTTGTTATTCTCAATGACTGCATTGTTTCTTTCCTTCCTAGCTCTTAGACTGAATGTTTTTTGTTTACTCACGTATATTTTTGTCTCTCTGAAGACTTTAGGAACTATGTTTTGTTTACCTTTGTATCCCTTGCCCCAAGTACAGTCTTTTTGTTTTTTTGAGACCGAGTCTTGTTCCGTCGCCTAGGCTGGAGTGCAATGACACCATCTCGGCTCACTGCAACCTCTGCCTCCTGGGTTCCAGCAATTCTCCTGCCTCAGCCTCCTGAATAGCTGGGATTACAGTCAGACACTATCACACCTGGTTGATTTTTGTTCCATTTGGGCTGTTACAACCAAGTATCATAGATTGGCAGGTTTATAAACAATGTAAATTTATTTCTCGCAGTTCTGGAGGCTGAGAAGTTGAAGATCAAGGTGCTAGCAGACTCAGTGGGTGGTGAGGTCCTGCTTCTTCATTCGTAGACAGCCATCTTCTCGCTATGTATGTCTCTTTTCATCTAGGAAGGGATGAGGGAGGAGCCTTTGGGATCTCTTTTATAAGAACGCTGCTTCTCTTCATGAGGCTGCTACCCTCTTGACCTGTGCACCTCCCAGAACCCCAAATACTATAACATTAAGGATTAGGTTTCAGTACATGAATTCCAAGGGGATACAAACATTCAGTTTATAGCAAGGAGTAACCTCTTTTCTGTTACAACTACTAATGTGGCTCATGTTCTTGTTATATATAGCATTACTCTATTTGCTAATTTTTGTCCCTTTTCATTTTATTGTTCTTGGGAGAAAAATAATTTACTGGTTTCTATATCAGTTCTCTTCCAACATTATGTTGTATTTCTGTGCCTTTTAGAGACCTTTGTGGCTTTGATAATTTTTGAGATTGACAGATATTAAATTTTTAAATTAATAATTAAAGATAAAGTAAAATTTAAAAAACTGTTGTATTGGCAAAGATTTAAAAAATACCTAGCGAATAACAGTGAAGCCACATGAGTATTTTTGTTTTATTTATTTGTTAAAAATATTTTTTAGGATCAAGGTCTCTTGCCCAGACTGGGGTAGTGTTGTGATCATAGCTCACTGTAAGAAACTTCCTGCCTTAGTCTCTGGAATATTAACAGCTGGGACTATAGGCACACCCCACCAGAAACCACTGATTATTATTTTTATTTTTGGAGACAGAGTCTTGCTTTGTCACCCAGGCTGGAGTGCAGTGGTACGAACGCGGCTCCCTGGAACCTCTTTCTCCTGGGTTCAAGCGATTCTTGTGCCCTAGACTCTCGAGTGGCTGGGACTACAGGCGCACGTGACCACGGCCAGCTAATTTTTTGTATTTTAGTAGAGGCGGGGTTTTGCCATGTTACCCAGGGTTGTCTTGAACTCCTGAGCTCAGGCAATTTGCCCACCTCAGCCACCCAGCCTGGGTAACAGATCAAAGTGCTGGGATTACAGGCGTGAGCCACCGCGCCTGGCCTTATTTTTTTAGAGACACAGTCTCAGTACATTCAACAGACTGGTCTTGAACTCCTGGCCTCAAGGAATCCTTCTGTCTTAGCTGCCCAAAGTGCTAGTGTGCCTGACTTCCGGTTTACTTTTTAAAAGTTTTTTCTGTACACTTTCTTGTGCAGAAAAGCACAAAAACAATCTTGAACTTTTCCTATTTTATATTCATATTTAAGAGGGATTACTTTTGCAAACATTTTATTTGCTTTATCACCTTTCCATTAAATGAGGTTACTTTTAGACAAAAAACATCCTTTAAGAGAAACAACGTCATAATATTTCCTTTGCCTGTTGGAAATATGGGTTATTTAGAAAAACGTGCTCATAAGTATAAATTGTTACTTTAAATTTTTTTAAATATTTATTTATTTATTCATTTTCCTGGCAACTTTCATTTAAGTTACTTAACTTTTTAGGAAAGCAACATTAACCCTTGATATACTATCGGTGCTAATTGGATCCAATTTTAGTTTTTTGCTTTCTTTTTTTATAAAGATTGATATTTCCTTATTTGTTATTTGTAGTTTTTTGTAAAGATTGATATTTCCTTATTTCTTAGAGGTCTTCAAAAGAAGAAAAAGAAAAATCTAAAAAATTAAAACAAGCTGGGTACAGTAGCAGGTACCTATAGTCCCAAGTACTCTGAAGGCTGAGGATTGCCTGAGCCCAGGAGTTTGAGACTAGCCTGAGCAACATAGTGAGACCCTTGCCTCTCAAAAAAAAAAAAAGAAAAGAAAAAGAAAAAAAAATTAGATACCTTTTTTGTTTGTTTGTTTGTTTGAGACGGAGTCTTGCTCTGTCACCAGGCTGGAGTGCAGTGGTGCAATCCTGGCTCACTGCAACCTCTGCCACCTGGGTTCAAGCAATTCTTTCGCCTCAGCCTCCCGAGTAGCTGGGACCACAGGCGCGTGCCACCACGCCCAGCTAATTTTTTTGTGTTTTTAGTAGAGACGGGGTTTCACCATGTTGGCCAGGATGGTCTCGATCTCTTGACCTCGTGATCCGCCTGCCTCGGCCTCCCAAAGTGCCAGGATTACAGGCGTGAGCCACCGCGCCTGGCCTAGATCCCTTTTCTTAAAATTACCACATAGATCTGTTGTGTCATTTTGTAAATCTAAGTTAACGTTATGAAATCCTACTTATTTTTCCTCCATCGTAAAATTTTATTGATATTTTCATCCTGGTAATTATTACTATTTGAGACAAGGTCTTGCTCTGTCACCCACGGTGGAGTGCAGTGGCATGATCTCGGATCACTGCAACCTCTGCCTCCTGGGAAGTGATTCCTGTGCCTCAGCCTGCTGAGTAACTGGGACTACAAGTGCATGCCACCACACTCAGCTAACTTTTAAATTTTTTCTAGAGATGGGATTTCACCATGTTGGCCATGGCTGCACCCTGGTAATTATTTTATCATTGCTCTTCAACTATTCTCAACCATGCTTATAAATAAAATGAAAAACCATCACAAAATGGTACATGTCTATAAGGATGATTCAGTGCAGAAATAAATTGTTGTCATTGCACATTCTTCATTTTAAAAATTACATGTAGCTTGGGCAACATGGCAAAACCCTGTCTCTAAAAATATACAAAAATTAGCCAAGCATGGTGGTGCACACTTGTAGTCCCAGCTACTTGGGAGGCTGAGGTGAGAGGATCAGTTGAGCCTGGGAGGTCGAGGCTGCAACGAGCAGTGATCATGCCACTGCACTGCAGCCTGGGCAACAGAGCAAGACCCTGTCTCTAAAAAGAAAATTACATGTGCAAAATATTGCATTATCTTTTAAATCACTGTTTTTTTTTTTTTTTTTTTTTTAAGGCAAATTCTGTTCTCACCCAGGTTGGAGTGCAGTGGCATGATCATAGCTCATTGTAACCTAGAATTCCTGGCCTCAAATGATCCTCCCACCTCGTTCTGCCAGAGTGTTGGGATTACAGGCACAGGCCACCTTGCCCAGCCCTTAAGTCACCATGTTTTTAGTACTGTATATTTGACTTTTTTTCCACAGTTCTAAGATCAGTCACAGTGAGGAAAGATCAGTCACAGATATGTATTTCACATTATATATCATTACAGAAAACATGAAAACTACAGATGTATACCAGTTGGTATGGCTAAAAAAATTACTGTGTTGGGAGGTTGAGGTGGGTAGATCATGAGGCCAGGAGTTCAAGATCAGCCTGGCCAAGATGGTGAAACCCTGTCTCTACTGAAAATAGAAAAATTAGCCAGGTGTGGCGATGGACGCCTGTAATCTTAGCTACTCGGGAGGCTGAGGCAGAGAATTGTTTGAACCTGAGAGGCGGAGGTTGTAGTGAGCCGAGATTGCACCACTGCACTCCAGCCTGGGCAACAAAACGAGACTCCATCTCAAAAAAAAGAGATTATTGTGCATGCATACAGTGCATAAAATGGTGCCAGCCATTTTACATTGAGTACATTGGATATTTGAAAAAAAGCATGTATAGGTGATTGACTTTATGTAACATTATGCATATATCCCAACAAAGGAAAGTCTGAAGTGGTTTTCACAAAAATGTGATCAGAGCTCCTCTCCAAATGTTAGGATTTCAGGGGACTTGTTTCTTCTATACAACTTACTATTTTTTTTCACATTGAAACATTTTTCAAGTTTTTTTTTTGTAAATAAATTAACACTTTAAACTTCAGTATTTTCAGGCCTGAAAGAGCACCGAAATACTTTTTTCCCCTCTTGCTTGCCCCTGCCAAAAAACCCTTCAGTTTGTTTTTTTTCTTCAAGACAGGATTTCAGTCTGTCATCTAGACTAGAGTGCAGTGGTGCAATCTCCACCTCTTGGGTTCAAGCAAGTCTCATGCCTCAGTCTTCTGAGTAGGTGGGACCATAGCCGCTCACTACTATGCCTGGCTAATTTTTGTATTTTTTGTGTTGGCCAGGCTGGTCTTGAACTCCTGACCTCAGGTGATCCGCCCACCTTGGCCTCCCAAAGTATTGGGATTATAGGCGTGAGCCACTGCGCCTGGCCAACTTCACTTTCCATTTAATGATCCCTCTTTACCAAGAACTGTGCTAAGTGCCCTACTTTTCTTTTTTCATCATAGCAACCTTATGATGCACTGCTATCCCATTTTGCTGATGAGAAAACTTTGACTAGCTCAGGCGAACCTCCTAGCCAAAGGCTATGCAGCTCATAACTTGCTGTAGACCCCAGGGCCTCAGTCCTGAAGCCTCGCTCTGTCCTTTAAGGTTATAACCAAACGAATGATTGACTTGGTGGTCAAACGGGGAGAAAAACAAAAACCCTATAAAGCAGTAACTCCAGATTTAACATTATGGTTGAACACTTTGATTTGTTTCCCTTCGGTCTGTTTTCTACTTATTACATACTTACATTTGCAAAAAGAGTAAACTAGGCAGTTGTAGTGGCTCATGCCTGTAATCCCAGCACTTTGGGAGGCTGAAGTGAGAGGATGGCTTGAGCCCAAGAGATTGAGACTGCAGTGAGCCGTGATCGGGCCACTGTGGTCCAGCTTGGGCAGCAGAGTGAGAGACTATTTCAAGAAAAAAAGAATAAATTTAGTTATTAAACCTATGGTAAACAGAATTTGAGGTGTTTTTTTTGAAACAGAGTTTTGCTCTTGTTGCCCAGGCTGGAGTGCAGTGGTGCAATCTCGGCTCAATGCAACCTCTGCCTCTTGAGTTCAAGTGATTCTACTGCCTCAGCCTTTCAAGTAGCCGAGACTACAGGCATGTACCACCATGCCTGGCTGATTTTTTTGTATTTAGTAGAGATGAGGTTTTACCATGTTGGTCAGTCTGGTCTCGAACTCCTGAACCTCAGGTGATCCATCCACCTCGGCCTCCCGAAGTGCTGGGATTACAGGTGTGAGCCACTGCACCTGGACTTGAGTTTTACAAACTTTGGTTACGCCTAAAGATGAAAGTGAAATAAACAAGATGAGTCAGAAAATTGACAAAGGGAGCTCCTATAGGGAGTGGTGTATGTGCAGTGAAACCATAGATGTTAACATTTGCATGTGTTCCAATAAATAAAAATAAGACACAGTCTCTTAAGTAATTCCCTTGTACGCAATGCATACCCATCTTCCTCGGTCTTTTTTTTTTTTAATTAAAAAAATTTTTTTTTTTGTAGAGATGGGGTTTCACCATGTCGCCCAGGCTGGTCTCGAACACCTGAGCTCAGGCAATCCGCCTGCCTTGGCCTCCCAAAGTACTAGGATTACAGGCGTGAGCCACTGTGCCCGGCGGCGCCTCGGTCTTTTTATGTTGTGTAATTAGATGAATGTGGTTGCAACTGATCTTTGCTCGCTTGTTTAGGTGTCTCTTTAGAAGTGGAATTTCAGGATTGGGCTTGGTGACTCAGGCCTGTAATCCCAGCACTTTGGGAGGTGGCGGCGGGTGGATCACGAGGTTAGGATTTCGAGACCAGCCTGGCCAACATGGTGAAACCCTGTCTCTACTAAAAATACAAAAAAAATTAGCCAGGTGTGGTGGCAGGCATCTGTAATCCCAGCTACCTGTGAGGCTGAGGCAGGAGAATCCTTTGAACCCGGATGGCGGAGGTTGCAATGAGCCAAGATTGCGCCTTTGCTTTCCTGCATAGTTTACAGTGCCAGACTCTGTCTTAAAAAAGTAAAAAAAAAAAAAAGAAAAAAGTGGAATATCGGGAGCAAGATGATATATATAGAGAGAGGTAGAGGGAGACTGTATAAATTTGTATGTGTCGATTAAGTTCTCTCTTAGAAATCTGTATTTCTCCTTTCCCGCACTGTTTAGGAGTTGTCTAGTGGCCCAAACTTATCTGTTAAAAGTTTACAATTTGTTAAAATCTCTAACATATTTGGGAGTACAGAGATGTCAGAGTGTTCTCTTAATTTTGATTACAGTTTCCCTTGGCTTCATATGCTTTTGTCATTTCTCAATGACATATCATCTGCTTAGTTCATTTTTCCCTCTTAAGTCTCTGTTTCTAGATTTTCCTTGAAGAGTGATGGTCTTGTGTTTCTGGAAGGGTTTGCTTGTTTCTTTGTTGGCCTCTGCTCAGGTGTACCTCTTACCTGGTTCTGTAACTGTTCTATGTTTGTGGCCCTGCCATAGCTTCCAGTGGATTAATCGTCCATAAAATACATCATTTTCATTTTGACCCTGGGCCTATTTGGGTACTTTTAGAAGTATCACATCTTAAGTCTCTTTTCCTTTTCAGTTTATCTGAGGTTTCTATACTCTCATTTTACCACTCTATGATACTCCATACCTGCTTTAACTCTTTCCCTGAAATGTCTTCACTAGCTCAGTAATAATTGTAAAAAGTTATTTTGTATCTTTTCTTACGTTTAGGATATAAAGTCTGTGTTAATCTCTGCTGTTAGTAAGAGAAGCTTTTGGAGTCCAAAAAACCTCTTCATCTCTCTGGCTTAGTTGTTTCTTTCTGAAGCATCACTGGTTTGAAGGTACTAGAAACAGATTTTAATGCTGTTTGCATGATGAAGAGCTGATCTCAAAGGAAATTTTAGTATCGGTGTGCCATTCATTCTACTTCTTCTTCTTCCTCTCCATGAACTTTCCTTTTCTCCTATTTTACTCAAGAAAATAGTCAAGAAGGTGGGCCTCTAGTCGTATCTTTCATCACTCACTCTTCTTGTCTCTTCCCTCTCCTCCCAACTTTTCTGGTTGAATGTCTTGTGTCTTCTGCCTTCCCTCCTCCCTTTTGTCTGGCTAACATCTTTAATTTTAATTTTAATTTAGAGTTGGGGTCTTCCCTTGTTGCCCAGGCTAGATTGCAGTGGCTCTGTCATAGCTCACTACAGCCTCAAATTCCTGGGCTCAAGTGATCCTCCCACCTCGGCCTCTTGAGTAGTGTATGCCACCTAGCTAATTTTTAAATTTTTTGTAGAGACGGTCTTGTCATCTTTCCCAGGCTGGTCTCAAATTTCTGTGCTTAAGCCATGTTCCCTGCCGCTGCTTCCCAAAGCGCTAGGATTACAGGCGTGAACCACTATGCTTGGCCTTCGCTGACATCTTTTAGGTCTAATTTTTCGCTTTAACATTTTTTTTTTCTTTGAGATGGAGTCTTGCTCTGTCGCCCAGGCTGGAGTGTAGTGGTGCAATCTCGGCTCACGGCAACCTCTGCCTTCTGGGTTCAAGTGATTCTTGTGCCTCAGCCTCCCGAGTTGCTGGGACTACAGGCACCTGCCAGCACACTTGGCTAATTATTGTGTTTTTGGTAGAGACGGGGTTTTACCATGTTGGCCAGGCTGGTCTCAAACTCCTGACCTCAGGTGATCCTCTTGCCTTGGCCTCTCAGAGTGCTGGGATTATAGGTGTGAGGCACCGTGCCCGCTGGCCAACATTTTTAAATAACTTTCTGAACAATATTGGTAGACACAGGGAAATGGGATAGTGGGCAGAGATGAGTGGGTTGAGGTGGGGGGACATGTGGACAATGATGACCACACATATAAAAAAACATGGGATAGGTACAAATTTGTTTTCATTATACTTTCTAAATGTTAACTATAGCCGTTATGCTGGTTCCTAATTTTGCTTTATTTACTCATCTTTTTGTGGCTTTTGACATTCACCTCTATCTGGCTCAGTAAATGTTTCTTGACTTTTTTTTTTGAGATGGAGTCTTGCTCTCTTGCCCAGGCTGGAGTGCAGTGGTACCATCTTGGCTCACTACAATCTCCGCCTCTTGGGTATAAGCAATTCTCCTGTCTCAGCTTCCTGAGTAGCTGGGATTACAGGCACATGCCACAATGCCCAGCTAATTTTTTTGCATTTTTAGTAGAGATGAGGTTTCACCATGTTGGCTAGGCTGGTCTTGAACTCCTGATGTCAAGTGATCTGCCCGCCTTGGTTTCCCAAAGTGCTGGGATTATAGGCATGAGCCACTCACTACGCCTGGCTATTGACTGATTTTTATGAGTACAATCTCAAGTAAGATATTTTCTAAGTATCTTTATTATTATAAAACATTTCTTTTAAGAGGGTATTCTTGGCACTGTGTTAATTTTTATGAATGCTTTTATACCTATCCAGGACCCCTCGTCCAGTCATTGTGGAGCCCATGGAGCAGTTTGATGATGAAGATGGCTTGCCAGAGAAGCTGATGCAGAAAACTCAACAATATCATAAGTATGATTTTATTATTAGGTATTTTATATATGTGCTATCCGGTTTACTACATTTGTTTTTAAGTATTGTTGGATTATGAGGTGTTCTGTTCATATAATCTAGTTAGTAGAGTGGCCTGATCTACCTGGAATGTTAGTTTTCTTTCCTCTTTTTTTTTTTTTTTTTTTGAGACAGTGTCTTGTTCTGTCATCCTGGAGTGCAGTGGTGTGATCTTGGCTCCCTGCAGTCTCTACCTCCCACATTTGAGTGATTCTTGTGTCTCAGCCTCCTGAGTAGCTGGGATTACAGGCACACACCACCATGCCTAGCTAATAGTTTTCCTTTTTTATATGGGTAAAACATAGTAATTTTTTTAGAAAAGTCTACTTTTACAGCTGGGGCAGGGTGGGAAGTAGTAGAAAGATACTGTTAATAATACTTATACCAGAAAAACAATGAATTCTAGATAACATGAAAATACCTTTTTTTTTTGTTTTTTTGTTTTTTTGAGTTGGAGTCTTGCTCTTGTTGCACAGGCTGGAGTGCAGTGGCGCAATCTCACTGCAACCTCCATCTCCTGGGTTCAAGGGTTTCTCCTTCCTCAGCCTCCCGAGTAGCTGGGATTACAGGTGTGTGCCACCATGCCTGGCTAATTTTTTGTTTTTTAGTAGAGACAGGGTTTCACCATGTTGGCCAGGCTGGTCTTGAATTCCTGACCTCAGGTGATCCACCTGCCTTGGCCTCCCAAAGTGCTAGGATTACAGATGTGAGCCACTGCACCCAGCTGAAAATACTTACCAAGTTTTATTTTATGCTTCAAGTCTATTGTAGGTTAAAAGGAGACTTTTGGTGTGCTGGGTTGGAGCAGGGTATGCCTAGTTAAATAGCCAGGCACAGGGGAAGAACTCTTAGAAATTGCAAAAAATAACTTATTTTCAAAATGTTGGGTTTTCTTTTGCCCTTTTCACTTATAATAATACAAGTATATTTACATAAATTACCTATATGTGTGCATTATTATTTTTTTCAGTTTATAAAGCTTTATTAAACATTTCAAACAGCTGTGGAACAAACACGCCACATAAAAGTTCTAGAATAGCAGTCCAAATGTTTCACAAGTATGACCTCACAGTCTCATTCCCTAGGTGGACTGCCTCCAGTTCTGTTCTCTACCTGGGCCACCTCCCTTTCCCCTCCAATTACTTTTGCAGAGTCCGTTATGTTTTTAAAAACATAATGTACTTGGCCGGGCGTGGTGGCTCAAGCCTGTAATCCCAGCACTTTGGGACGCCGAGACAGGTAGATCATTTGAAGTCAGGAGTTTGAGACCAGGCTGGCCAACATGGTGAAAACCCATCTGTACTAAAAATATAAAAATCAGCTGGGCATGGTGGCACATACCTGTAATTCCAGCTCCTCTGGAGGCTGAGGCAGGAGAATCGCTTGAACCTGGGAGGTGGAGGTTGCCGTGAGCTGAGATCGTGCCATTGCACTCCAGCCTGGGTGACAGAATGAAACTCTCTGTCTCAAACCAACCAACCAACCAAATAAACAAAAAAAAGTCACTTACTTATTTATTTATATTTTTGAGACAGTCTTACTCTGTCACCCAGGCTGGAGTGCAGTGGTGCGATCTCTGCTCACTGCAACCTCCACCTCCCGGGTTCAAGGGATTCTTGTGCCTCATCCTCCCAGGAGCTGGGATTACAGGCGTGCATCACCATGCCCAGCTAATTTTTGTATTTTTAGTAGAGGCGGGGTTTCACCATGTTGGCCAGGCTATTCTTGAACTCCTGACCTCAGCTAATCTACCTGCCTTGGCCTCCAAAAGTGCTGGGATTATAGGTGTGGGCCACTGCACCCCACCCACTTGTTTATTACATAAATAAAACCTGGAGTGCCTTTTTGTTAGCCACTGTTCTAGGTGCTGGCGGAGTAGTCAAGCAGATAGTTGGGTTTATACCTAGGAATTAGAGCAACTGTCCTGGCTGGATTTATTAACATGATATTTTAAAGTCAAAGGACCAAACCCTGAACCCTGGAGTACTCCGATGTGTAGAGGTTGGGAACATCAGAAGGAATCAAAAACGACTGAGAAGGGAACATTCATTCATTGGAGTAGGAGGAAGAACCATCAGACTATGTCCTGGAAGCAAGGGAAGAGAGTATTTCAGGGAGGAAGCGTTAGTAGTAATTGATTATAATTCATATCTATTCTGATTTCCCTTACAATGCCCGCCCTACCTAGCCCCACTTTTTCTTCTTTCTTTCTTTTTTGAGACGTGGTCTGGCTCTGTTGCCCAGACTGCAGTGTAGTGGCATGATCATGGCTCACTGCAGTCTCTACCTCCTGGTCTCAAGTGATCCTTCAACCTCAGCCCCCCTCTCCTGCCAAGTAGCTGGGACTATAGTTGTGGGCCACCACGTCCAGTTAATTTTGTAATTTTTTTAAAGACTGGGTGTCATTATGTTGCTCAGGGTGGTCTCAAACTCCTGGGCTCAAACGATCTGCCTGCCTTGACCTCTCAAAGTTGAGTTTACAGGTGTTAGGCACTGGACCTGGCCCACAATGCTAATTTTTAAAGGGTTCCTGTAACTTCCTCTTCATTTAACTTTTTACTTGTTATAGGTCACCATTACAAATTCGAAATAGAGCATACTTTTGGATTTGGGAGAGAACTAGAAGTACAACATTGTTACAAGAATAGACTTTATACACAATATTTGTTTATATATTTAATGGTCTCAGCAAACCTTAATAAAGCTAGTTATGGCCGGATGTGGTGGCTCATGCCTGTAATCCCAGCACTTTGGGAGGCCGAGGCAGGTGGATCATGAGGTCAGGAGTTCAAGATCAGTCTGACCAACATGGTGAAACCCCATCTCTATCTACTAAAAGTACAAAAATAAGCTAGGTGTGGTGGCTCATGCCTGTAATCCCGGCTACTCGGGTGACTGAGCCCAGGAGGCGGAGAATGTGGTGAGCTGAGATTGTGCCACTGCACTCTAGCCTGGGTGGCAGAGCAAGACTCCGTCTCAGAAAAAAAAAGCTAGTTACAGTTTCAGTTTTACTATTAAAGATTTATAGACCGGGCGTGGTGGCTCACACCTGTAATCCTAGCACTTTGGGAGGCTGAGACGAGTGGATCACCTGAGGTCAGGAGTTAAAGACCAGCCTGGCCAAGATGGTGAAACCCTGTCTCTACTAAAAATACAAAATTAGCTGGGTGTGGGGTGGCACATGCCTGTAATCCCAACTACTTGGGAGACTGAGGCAGGAGAATCGCTTGAACCCGAGAGGTGGAGGTTGCAGTGAGCCGAGGTCGCGCCATTGTACTCCAGCACGTACAATTGCAAAACACCTTCCAAAAAAAAAAAAAAAAAAAAAAAAAGATTTATTCCCAGAAGAAAATGCTTACAAAGCGTTAAGAGCCAAGATTCAAATTCACTTGCAGCTATAAAAAAGCACTTTATGTCAGTGTTTTTTTTTTTTTTTTTTTCCTTTGGGAGAAAATAAAGAATTTAAAAATGTAGTCAGTCTTTGACTTTGGAACTGCTAATAATTGTTTAGAAAAATTAGTGGTTGATAGATTCTCTTGCTCTTTCCCATTTTCCAGTCGGTGCTTTAAAAAGAAAAAAAAATCAAGTAGGTTTTTTAGATATAGGGTCCCTAGGATCATGGCTGTCTTTGGTTTTTCTTCATGTGCTTCTGAAGATCTTTCCCTCTTCTGTTACCACATCTTTCTGTCTGTGACAGTCTTCCTCTTTCTCCCAGATTTGTCATACACACTTCTCCTCACCTGCATACCCCAAAATAAAAGTTAAAATTTACATTTGTAGCAAGGTATCCATGCTTTTATTCATGGAGTGGGATTGTGTTCCTATCAGTACTTTTTTTTTCTTTTTCTTTTTTGTTTGTTTTGACACAGAGTTTTGCTCTTGTTGCCCAAGCTGGAGTGCACTGGCACAAACTCGGTTTACTCAACCCCTGCCTCCTGGGTTCAAGCAATTTTTCTGCCTCAGCCTCCTGAGTAGCTGGGATTGCAGGCACGCGCCACCGTGCCCAGCTAATTTTTTTGTATTTTTAATAGGGACTGGGTTTCTCTATGTTGATCAGGCTGGTCTCGAACTCCCTGCCTCTCACCTGCCTTGGCCTCCCAAAGTGCTGGGATTACAGGCATGAGCCACGGCGCCCGGCCCCTATCAGAACTTTTTAATAGTGGCTGTTATAGGCAAGACTAATTGAAGATTTTCCTGCAAAAATTTCTTGAAAGTTGGCTGGGCATGATGGCTCTTACCTGTAATTCCAGCACTTTGGGAGGCAGAAGGATTGCTTGAGTCCAAGAGTTTAAGACCAGCCTGGGCAACATAGTGGTACCTCATCTCTACCTACAAAAAATACAAAAATTAGCTGGCCATGGTGGCATGCCCCTTTAGTCCTAGCTACTCTGCAGCTTCAGGTGGGAGGATTGCCTGAGCCTGGGAGGTTGATTGGGCAGTTGAGTCTTAATTGTGCCACTATACTCCAGTGTGGGCAACTGAGCAAGACCCTGTCTCAAAAAAATCCCAAAACAACCACCACCAAAATTCTTAAAAGTGAAAAAAAAATTGACTGGGGACCAGGTGTGGTGTCTTGCACCTGTAATTTTGGCACTTTTGGAGGCTGAGGAATGAGGAATACTTGAGGCCAGGAGTTTGAGATCATATTTTTAATATGTTTTGAAAACATATTTACATATATATATCTCATATATATATGAAAAAATGAAGATTTTCAAATACATTCATAGGCCTTTATTTTTATTTGATAATTTGTTTGCTCATTTATTTATTCAAGAATTATATATTTAATGTATATACTGCATTCTAGGGTCTTGAGGTGCAGCAGTTAACAGATATATTTGATGTCATCAATTGAGTTTATAGGCTACCGAGGGAAAGAGCTATTAAATAGTTAACTGTAATTGTAGTGAATTAGGCCTTGATTTGGGTGCCTATCCAATTAACTTGGCACATAACACTCAATAAAATCTAGCTGGTTTTAATAGTAAAAACATCTGATCCAGACAGTTAATCCATATGTTGCAGACTTTGTAAAATATTTAATTGACTGAAAACCAGAAAATGAAACCTCCAAAAGCAGAAATTTTACAGGTAATAATTAGGAGAGTCTGGGTTGTAGCATCAGATTGTCTAAGTTTGGATCGTTGTTCCGTTATTAGTTGAACGTCCTTGGGCAGTTTCTTAAGCTCAGGCCTGTAATCACAATATTGTCACGAGGTAATTCACGTAGACATGGTGTCTCAGACAGTTCCCTGAACATTGTAAGTGCTTGTTACTGTTCTCATTTATTGCTGTTTTACCTTTTAAGCATAAATTTCTGTATGTTTTAATGTAAATTTAGGGAAAGAGAACAACCACCACGGTTTGCTCAACCTGGGACATTTGAATTTGAGTATGCATCTCGATGGAAGGCTCTTGATGAAATGGAAAAGCAGCAGCGTGAGCAGGTTGACAGAAACATCAGAGAAGCCAAAGAGAAACTGGAGGCAGAAATGGAAGCAGCTAGGCATGAACACCAGTTAATGCTAATGAGGCAAGGTAAGCATGGATTTTCATGTAGATGTGGTAGTGGTTTTTTTTTTTCTGTAAATGTGTGTACCACTTATGTACTACTGTGTAAAGTGTCATTTAGGAGTTTAGAGAAAAAGTTGGAACTCAACATATTAGGTATGAAGATCTCAGACAACTTAAGAAAAAAAAACTTATTAAAAGTTAGTTTTACTTACGCAAGTAGTATTGTTGGAGGTAATTTGAGGATACTGAACTGTGCCAGTAGCAAATACACAGTTCTCTCGGCAAACAGAGAAACATGGTGGGTGAATTTTGGTAGGTAGACATGGCACATGTAGGACTTTTTGTTTGATGAAAAGAATTTGGACAAATGCTGGCTATTTAAGATTATTATTGCATGTTTGAGAGAACATATATACACATATTTTTATTTTGAGACGGAGTCTTGCTCTGTTGCCCAGGCTGGAGTGCAGTGGTTCAATCTTGGCTCACTGCAGCCTCCGCCTCTTGAGTTCACGCAATTCTCCTGCCTCAGCCTCGCGAGTAGCTGGGATTACAGGCCCAGATAATTTTTCTATTTTTAGTAGAAATGGGTTTTCACCATGTTGGCCAGGCTAGTGTCAAACTCCTGAGCTCAGGCGATCCACTTGCCTCAGCCTCCAAAAGTGCTGGGATTCCAGGGGTGAGCCACGGTGCCTGGCCTATGGACAAGAATATTTAAGAGCAGTCAATAACAAGTGATGGTTTATTCTTGTCCACTGGACAAATCCCTAACAATATGACAAGCTGCTTAAATACATGTCAAAAGCTCACTTCTCCTGTTTCTCCTTATTACCTTTCTTTTTATGCCCATCTGTGTTAATTATCCCCTCTCCCTTTTTGTCTGTTCTTAAATTTTCTATATAATTTTTCCTGGTTCTTATTATCACTCATCTTTTCCACTACCTATAATGAGTTTTAAATTTCTTAAAATAAGTGTCTGATTGCTTTCTATTTTGCTTTTAAGTTTTTGTTTTGTTTTAACTTAGCATTTGAGTAAATGTTTATCTACCTTCTCTTGGCTGTCCCCAGAGATGAAGGTACCACAGTTGCCTGCCTGAGTTTCTGCGGTAGCGTTCCTGATGAACTTTTCTGTCGTCTAACCTTGGCTTTCTTTAAGCCATGCAGTATTTTTTTAGCAGGTGAAAATTTGATCATGTCTAAATCCTTTTGGGTAAATTCTCATTTCCTTTAGAATGAAGTGCAGGTTTTTTTTTTTTTTTTCTTTGGTGTGTGTGTTCTAGTATTTTGTACATCACTATTCAGTAAATGTTTATTGAGCAGTTATGATCAAGTCATTGAATAACTGTGCCGATGCCACATATGTTAAAGGAAAACGAGCTCCGCAAACAGTAGAAACTAGTCAGGTGTTTTGGTTTAATTTGGACCCTAAACCTGGCAGTTCTGTATGTTTACTCTTCTAACAAAATTGAATTCATTTATATCTTATATTAGGTTTAAAGATAAACTGACTTCTATTTTGCAGAAAATTTGAAAGTGTTATTTCAGATAAAGATACTGAATCATTCATTGGCTGTTAGAGCTGGAAGAGAGATTTTTTTTGTTTTTGAGACAGAATCTCACTCTGTTGCCCAGCCTGGAGTGCAGTGGTACAGTCTCAGCTCAGTGCAACCTCTGACTCCTGTGTTCAAGCAATTCTTGTGCCTGAGCTTCCGTGGTAGCTGGGACTACAGGTGTGTGCCACCATGCCTGGCTAATTTTTTTTTTTTTTTTTTTTTTTTTTAGATGGAGTTTTGCTCTTGTCGCCCAGGCTGGAGTGCATTGGTGTGATCTTGGCTCACTGTAACCTCCACCTTGGGTTCAAGCAATCCTCCTGCCACAGCATCCTAAGTGGCTGGGATTACAGGTGTGCACCACCACACTTGACTAATTTTTTGTATTTTTAGTAGAGATGTGGTTTCACTATGTTGGCTAGACTGGTCTCAAACTCCTGACCTCAGGTGATCTGCCTGCCTTGGCCTTCCAAAGTGCTGGGATTACAAGCATGAGCCACTGTGCTTATAATATTTTTGTATTTTTAGTAGAGACAGAATTTCTGCATGTTAGCCAAACTGGTTTTGAACTCATAGCCTCAAGTGATCTGCCCACCTTGGCCTCCCAAAGTGCTGAGATTACAGATGTGAGCCACCATGCCTGGCTGAGAGGTCTTAAAGTTTGTCCCGGTGGTTTTGAAATTTTGTTACACATTAGAATCATCTTGGAAATTTAAAAAATTTTGTTTCCTGGGCCCTGTGGTTGCCCTAGCCCTTCTGTTAGTATGAATTGTTTTCTCTGAGCCTGCTAGGCACTTCTTTGCCATTTTGTTTCCCATCTATTTACTGTTGTGCCTAGTTAGGAAATAATGTTGATTAAATGCGGAAGCATCTGTAGTAAAGATTTGTCTTGATGCTACAAACAGTCATATAACATTTATTAATTTAGCACATCTTTTAAGTTATAGGAGACACAGAGGTACTGAGGATATATTGATGGCAAAGAACATTTTCTTAGACTTCAGTTTGTTCTTGAGCTCTTAGAAAACTTTGCCTGAAGATATTTTGACATTTGAAGCAGAGTAATTTTGACATTTGAAGTAGAGTAATTTTTCATAGCTATTTTTCCTGAGTTAAATTCTGTGTGTGTTCATTTAAAGGCTCTTTTAATATCTTCGTTTATAATATTAGAAAATCACATTGCCTATTGCATCCTACTCGCTGCTTCTGGTTCACTTATTTCTGAAGTACTTATTTCATCAAAAGTCTGCAGTTGGTAAATTTCACTTTTACTTTGTTTAAAAATTCACAAAGTTACTGGGCACGGTGGCTCACGCCTGTAATCCCAGTACTTTGGGAGGCTGAGGCAGGTGGATCACCTGAGGTTGGGAGTTGGAAACCAGCCCGACCAACTTGGAGAAACCCTGTCTCTACAAAAAAAATAAAACATTAGCTGAGCATGGTGGCACATGTCTGTATTCCCAACTACTTGGGAAGCGGAGGCAGGAGAATTACTTGAACCTGGGAGGCAGAGGTTGCGGTGAGCAAAGATCTTGGCATTGCACTTTAGCCTGGGCAATGGGAGAAACTCGGTCTCAGAAAAAAAAATTTAAAAAGTTACGGCTTCCTCCCATTTGTTCTACAATTTTATATTTCTTCCTTTTTTTTTTTTCTTCTTTTTTGGGACAGATTCTTGCTCTGTTGCCCAAGCTGGTGTGCTGGAGTGTAGTGGCATAATCTCAGCTCATTGCATCCTCTGCCTTCTGGGTTCAGGTGATTCTCCTGCTTCAGCCTCCCAAGTAGCTGGGATTATAGGTGCTCGTCACCATGCCCGGCTAATTTTGCATTTTTAGTAGAGATGGGGTTTCACCATATTGGTCAGACTAGTCTCGAACCCCCTACCTGAGGTGATCACCTGCCTCGGCCTCCCGAAGTGCTGTGATTACAGGCATGAGCCACCAATACCCAGCCTACAATTTTATATTTCATCCAGTGTTTCTAAATATGCATTCAGGTTGAGGAGAGACTTTAAGTAATCTTAGTTGTGTGGTTTTGCAGAAACATGTATTACGACATATCATGGAAGGAGACACCTCAAACAGTACAGAAAAAGTGTCCCCCGTTCCCTACCTTCTGCTTTTTTGTAGGCATCACTCTTCTGTATTTTAATTCTCTTTTGTATCCTTCAATGAAAATAAAAAAAACTTGCATATGTCATTAGATGTTTGTGTGTATTTGTAAGCAAAAAAACAAAAATCATAACAAAACAAACTGGCTAGGCGCAGGATGCCTATAATTCTAGCACTTTAGGAAGCTGAGGTGGGAGGGTTGCTTGAGTCCAGCAGTTCAGAGCTACTAACCTCAGCAACATAGTGAAACCCCATCTCTACCAAAAGTACAAAAATTAGCTGGGCATGGTGGCATGTGTCTGTAGTCGCAGCTACTTGAGAGGCTGAGGTGGGCAGATTGCTTGAGCCCTGGAGCTTGAGGTTGTAGTGAGCTGTCATTGTGCCACTGTACTCCAGCTTGGGTGACAGAACAAGACCCTGTCTCAAAACAACAACAAAAAAGCTGTTTACCTTTTCTGTAGCTTTTTTACTTTCTGCATGGGTATATACGTAAGTATCTGCCTTATATTTTTAATGGCTGTATGATCTTCTAAGTGGGTTTAGTTAGTTTAGTTCATCCTCTTTTGATTAATAACAATTTTCCTTTTCAGTTTGTTTTTAAAAGCAGTGCTGCAAAGAATATATGTGCATGCATCAGAAAATTTCTGTAAATGTTGATTCTTATTGAACACATGGGTACCTTATAATTGTTTCATTTATACTTTACTGACAGTTATTTAGTCCTTTCTAGATTCAAATCCTATTTATTTATTTATGAATGAGATGGGGTCTTGTTCTGTCACCCAAGCTGGAGTGCAGTGGTGCAATCTCAGCTCACTACAACCTCTGCCTCCCAGGTTCAAGTGATTCTCCAGCCTCAGCCTCCCGAGTAGCTGGGACTACAGGCATGAGCCACCACACCTGGCTAATTTTTGTATTTTTAGTAGAGACAGGGTTTTGCCATGTTGACCAGCCTGGTCTCAAACTCCTAGCCTCAAGTGATCTGCCCATCTTGGCCTCCCAAAGTGCTAGGATTACAGGCATGAGCCCCCCACTGCACCTAGCTTCATTACATTTATTACAAGTTATTTTTATTTCTTCTCCCATGTCTTTTTGATCATTGGTATAGGAGAACATTTCTGAATTTTCTTCATGGTTATTTTTATGTTTCCTTTGTGACTGTATCTTATATAACTCTCAGTAGATTGTATTAGATGTTTACTATGTATTTTGCTATTACTCTCTCCTCTTCCACTACTGGATTTTTCTTGATTATATTATCATTTATTGTGTACACATTTATATTTATAAATGAAGTAATAGAAGGATGTTTATTTCTTACAAATGATATCTTGTGCTCTGTGACTACCAAAGAAAAAAGAATGAGAAAAATAGGATATTAGTCTCTTCTTTCTCTTTCTGTCAGTTTTTATATTGCCTCTGATTTGTCTGGATTTGTGACACTGAATTAATATTGTTTAATCATAAACCTCTTATGTGTTTAAATCTTAATATCTCAAGTAGATTCAGGCATGACTGTTCTGTTCTTTACTTGTCTGATGTTTATACTCTCTTGACTTCTTTAAGAAGGGCTTAGGGAAATACACTTATTAAGCTCTTGTATGTGCTAGGATGGTATCTGTGACTCTTGTACTTTAAACTGGCTCTTGAGTGGTATAAAATTCAGGATCTTTTTCCCCCTTCTTAAGTAATTAATAGCATGTTTCATTGTCTTTTGGCATTAAGTGTTTCTGTGGAAGTGTCTGAAGCCTGAATTTTTCTCATACTTGCTTTATTACATTTTTCTAACTTTCCATCCTTATATGCAAAATATATCTGTGTACTCTCATACTGTAATACTTCAACTTTTCCTTGAAACTAGGGTACCCTTTCTTTTCTTTTCTTTCTTTTTTCCCCCTACTTTTTATTTTTTATTTTTTATTTGAGACGTTCTCACTCTGTGTCCCAGGCTTGCCAGGCTGGTGTGCAGTGATGCAGTCTTAGCTTACTGCAGCCTCAATATCTTGGGTTCAGATGATCCTTCCACTCAGCTTCGTGAGTGGCTGGGACTACAGCTGCATGCCACCATACCCTGCTAATTTTTGTATTTTTAAAAGTAGAGATGGTGTTTTGCCATTTTGTCCAGGCTGGTCTCAAACTCCTGGGCTCAAGTATTCTGCCCACCTCGGACTCACAGGGATTACAGGTGTGAGCCACTGTGCCCAGCCTTGGATATGCTCTTTTGGTCTGCATATTCAAATCTTATATTTTTAGAAAATAGAATTGTTAGAAGTTAAACATTCAGTTTTCATGACTTGTGCAATATTAAATCGAGAAAACACTTTCTCATAGTCTTTCAAATCAAAATTTTAATTTGTTTATATTCCCCTTTTCTGTGTCTGTATTTATGGTACATTGAAATTATAGCATATAATTTTATATAATTTTGTCATTAAATTTCTTAGGACAGCATTTTAATTAATTAATTAATTTATTTATTTGAGACAATCTTGCTCTGTCGCCTAGGCAGGAGTACATTGGCATGATCTCTGCTCACTGCAGCCTTTGCCTCCCAGGTTCAAGCAATTCTTCTGCCTCAGCCTCCTGAGTAGCTGGGACTACAGGCGTGTGCCACCATACCCAGCTCATTTTTGCAGTTTTAGTAGAGAGACAGTTTTGCAGTGTTGGCCAGGCTGGTCTCGAACTCCTGACCTCATGTGAGCCACCTACCTTGGCCTCCCAAAGTGCTGGAATTACTTTTGGGAGGCTGAGGCAGCCTCCCACTTTGGTGAGCCACTGCGCCTAGCCAGGAAAGCGTTTCAAAGTGTTATTTGGTCTAGTAAAAGGTAATACTGTAGATGATACCTTCATGTCTGTGGATGCCTTTGTTTTAATAAGAAAAATTCCTAAGTGTGGTTACCTGGATCAAAAGATAAAGACATCTCTAGTTATGTACCTTTTACAGTTTTTTTCCCTAGAAGGATATTATCCTGGTAGTGTACAGATGTATAATCTTTAGTGAAATTTCAGGAACTTTGGGTATTAGAAACTTTAAAACATACATAATTTAGTAAGCATAAAATGGTAGTTTTAAGTTTATAGTTCAAGTATTAGGTAATTGTGCTTATTTGATAATTTGATTGTTGGAGCCTTTTAAGCTAATTATACCAGTGTTATAGAAGACGTAATAAGATCTGAGAGGTTAAAAGCAGCTTTGTTAACTTGTATAGCCTGTCAGTCTTGGCTGTTTGGGAGACTGAGGTGGGATCACTTGAGCCCAGGAATTTGAAACTGTATCAAGCTGTGATCATGCCACTGCACTCCAGCCTGGGTGACGAGTGAGACCCTGTCTCTGAGAGAAAAAAAAGATATTTAAGTAATTCTAATGAGCATTTAAGGTTGAGAACTTATGTTGCAAAGGTTTGAAATAATTGCGGTCATGTTTAACATTTTTTAAGATAAATAAAATATGGGCATTTTATCAAAACTACCTGGGCCCTGTCTCATATACCAGAACAGACTTTTCTTTGTTTTTGAGACAGAGTTTTGCTCTTTTGCCGAGGCTGGAGTGCAGTGGCGCCTTCTCGGTTCACTGAAACCTCTGTCTTCCAGTTTCAAGCGTTTTTCCTGCCTCAGCTTTCCAAGTAGCTGGGATTACAGGCGCCCACCACAACACCCAGCTAATTTTTGTATTTTTAGTAGAGATGGGGGTTTCACCATATTGGCCTGGCTGATCTCGAACTCCTGACCTCATGATCCACCTGCCTAAGCCTCCCAAAGTGTTGGGATTACAGACGTGAGTCACCGAGCCTGGCCCAAAACAGACTTTTCTTAGCAACATCTGCAATGCATA
The DNA here is from genome assembly GCA_963573385.1 of Cacajao melanocephalus. NCBI lineage: Eukaryota > Metazoa > Chordata > Mammalia > Primates > Pitheciidae > Cacajao > Cacajao melanocephalus. Next base: position 59,072 of record CAUYLG010072539.1, on the reverse strand, counting down.
TATATTTTTTTCTTCTATTTCAGGCTGAGGCCCTAGATCAAATGCATATTTTTAAGTTTTCCAGGTGAGTCTGATCAACTAGATTTGGCTTACTTTGGAATAAGGACAGGGTTTGGCCTGGCATCCCAGTTGAATCATGGAATAGCTGGGGCAACTATAAAATCTGTCTGAATCCTGGCCAGGCGCAGTGGCTCACGTGTGTAATCCCCAGCACTTTGGGAGGCCAAGGTGGGTGGATCACCCAAGATTAGGAGTTTGAGACCAGCCTGACCAACATGGAGAAACCCTGTCTCTATTAAAAATACAAAATTAGCTGGTGTGGTGGCACATGCCTGTAATCCCTGCTACTTGGGAGGCTGAGGCAGGAGAATTGCTTGAACCTGGGAGGCAGAAGTTGCGGTGAGCTGAGATCACGCCATTGCATTCCAGCCTGGGGGACAAGAGTGAAACTCTGACTCAAAAAAAAAAAAAAAGAAAATCTATCTGAATCCTTTTTATTTTCTGCATAATTTATAAATAATTGTGTGTTTTTAATCTGTAAAATGGGGAGGATTATATTTACCTTATTATGGTTACGATGCGTATCTTGCTATTGTTGTGAAGTTTGGGATATTGGTACCTTAGATTAACTTTAGCTGTAATATTATATCAGTCAACTCTTGAGTATAGAGATTTATTAAGAAACATTCAATTGAGATAATTTGTTCACTTTAGGCATTTCAGATATAAAGAGAAAAGGAAAAACAACCAGTAATTGTGCCATCCAGAGTATTTTAACATTTTATTATTTTAAAATATATGCATGTACATATACATAGTTTTGTACAAAATCATAGACAAAGATTTTTAGCTTCGGAGTTTTTTTATTTTTTATTTTTTATTTTTACTTTTTGCTTGAAAACTTTATTAAAATAAGAATTAAACTTGAAAATAGAACAATCAGAATGCCCACCCTTTACATAAAATCAGCAAGAAAAAGGAAAAAGAGAGAGAGAGAAAGAGAAAGAAGGAAAGAAGGGAGGGAGGAAGGGCGGGGAAAAGAAAAGGACGGAAAAGAAAGCAAAGCAAAGAAGCTTTGGAGATTTTTAATTTGGAAAGTTTATGCACTACTCGGATGTGCAATACAAATGTACTTTTCATTATCTTACTCTGGAACTCCCCCCATTCTTGATATGCAGGGATTGGTGATAGTGGAAATACTTTTTTGTTGTTGAAAAGTCTTGTTTATATCAGCGTTTAGCTTTGCTTTCTTCAAGAATTCTCACTCTTCTTCATAAGACATTGGCTTAATGAGGGAGGAATGTCATGCTACTTGTGTTTCAAGGGATAGTCCTTGGGTTTTATGTCATTATTCCTGTTTGTCTGGTCTGGTTCTTAAGTGCCCTCTGCTGGTTTCTCTGAAGGCATGTTTTTGGGCTTTGCATTTGCTGCTGAAAACAATTTGTTTTAAAATTGTAAGCAAAAATGAGTTAATATAGTTATCATTTATTCTGTTTTTAGTATGTATCAGCTCTTATGTTAAAACAATTACAACCCATTTTATTTTATTTTATTTTTTATTATTTTAGAGGCAGTTCTGCTATGCAGCTCAGGCTGGAGTGCAGTGGTGTGATCTTGGCTCACTGCAACCTTCACCTCCTGGGCTCAAGAGATCCTCCTGCGCTTTAGCTGCCCAAGTAGCTGGGACTACAGGCATGTGACACCATGCTTGGCCAATTTTTTTTTTGTTTTTTTTTTGGAGACAGATTCTTACCCTGTTGTGCATGGCATGATCTTGGCTTACTGCAATCTCTGCCTCCCATAGTCAAGTGATTCTCATGCCTCAACCTCCCGAGTAGCTAGAATTATAGGCGTGCACACCCAGCTAATTTTTGTATTTTTAGTAGAGACAGGGTTTCGCCATGTTGGCCAGGCTTGTCTTAAACCCCTGATCTCAGGTGATCTGCCTGCCTTGGCCTCCCAAAGTGCTGGAATTAAGCCGTGAGCCACCACGCCTAGGCCCGATTTTTGTATTTTTTGTAGACAGGGTTTCACCGTGTTGCTCAGCTGGTCTCGAACTCCTTGGCTGAAGTGATCTGCCTGCCTCAGCCTCTCAAACTGCTGGGATTACAGGCACAAGCCATCCTACCTATTTTAACTTCTTGACATAAAGATGCATTTTTTTTTTTGAGATGGAGTCAACTCACTCTGTTGCTTACCTGGGCTTCCCAAAGTGCTGGGATTATAAGTGTGAGCCACTGTGCCAAGCCAAGATGAGTTTTATTACGCTGTTTTTCCCCAATAAGAAGGAACTTTTAATTTCTTTCTTTCTTTTTTTTTTTTTGGAGATATGAGTCTTGCTCTGTCATTCAGGCTGGAGTGCAGTGGTGCAATCTTGACTCACTGCATCCTCCACCTCCTGGGTTCAAATGATTCTCCTGCCTCAGCCTTCTGAGTAGCTGGGACTACAGGCGCATGCTCCCATGCCCAGCTAATTTTTGTAGTTTTGGTTGAGTTGGGGTTTTGCTATGTTGGTCACGCTGGTCTCGAATTCCTGGCCTTGAATGATCTGCTTGCCTTGGCCTCCTAAAGTACTGGGGTTGCAGATGTGAGCCATTGTGCCTGGCCAAGAATGAACTTGAATACTCTTTTTTTATATACATGAAGAAATGTGCTCAGAAAGTATATTTATTTGATTAATTACTCAGCTTACAATTTATTATAAAATGAGTAATATATCAATATATTGTCAGTGATAGAGAACCTCTGTGCATATGAAAAATATGGAAAGTGAAACTAAAAATACTAATATGCTGTCATTATTTTATAGATCTAATGAGGCGTCAAGAAGAACTCAGACGCTTGGAAGAACTGAGAAACCAAGAGCTGCAAAAAAGGAAGCAAATACAACTAAGGTAAAAGAAGATAATTGTAAGAAACATGAATATATGTCTTATTGATAAAACTCCCCACCACCGGTTACAAGTTGTATAAGTTGAGTATCACAGAAAAAATAGGAAAATTGCCTATTTTAACCACATACAGTGAATTACTTCATAGTGTAGCATAATTCTTTGCTATTGTTAGTTTTAGCTGGTTAAGGGCACTTTGTATATGAACACTTTGAAGTTAAGGGTTTTAGGTATTATTATAAGTAATTCATTGTAAGAATATGCTGTGAACATCCATTTTTCCAGAGATGGATATATTTGAGTTGCTCTTCGTTTTTATTTTGTCATGTGTATAACTCTGCTGTGAATATTTCTTTATGTATCTTTATGCTTCTGATAATGTCTAAAAAAGATTTCTGAGGCTGGGGGTGGTGGCTCATCCCTATAATTCTAGCACTTTGGGAGGCTGAGGTGGGCAGATCACCTGAGGTCAGGAATTCAAGACCAGCCTGGTGAACATGGTGAAACCCTGTCTCTACTGAAAATAAAAAAATTAGCCAGGCTTGGTGGCATGTGCCTGTAATCCCAGCTACTCAGGAGGCTGAGGTAGGAGAATCGCTTGAACCCGGGAGGCGGAGGTTGTGGTGATCCAAGATGTTGCCACTGCACTCCAGCCTGGGCTACAGAGTGAGACTATCTCAAAAAAAAAAAAAAAACGAAAATCAAAAAACAAAAAAACAGTTGTGATGGTCAGCTTAAAATCTTTTAGGTTTAAGTAAGGATGTTTGGGAGAGTGGTTAATTCAAGATGTTTAAACTCAAATTGACAATTCACCTTGTGCCTGTGGTATTTAATTGCAAAATATAATGGTATAAACATTATTTTTCAAAGGTTCAGATATCATATTAGTTAGGAAATATTGTGAACAAAGCTATGATAGTTGAAGCAAACTTAGAAACCTGTTTTTGAAAATAATATTTGTTTTAAAAATAAAAAGTGCTTGTGATAAGAAAATAAGGTGCTCATGGGGACTTAAAAGTAAAGAAAAACGTGAAAAACCATGAACAAATTTGAAGCTTCTCTGGTCTGCAGAGAGGTGATATTCTGTATATTTTGATGTTTTTTTTCACATTTTATACCTGAGTTTATCAATATATAAATATTTCTATATGATTTACTCTACCCAATTAATTCTTAAATTATATTCCCTGGACAGACAGCATTAACATTCACCTAGGAAATTGTTAGAGATGTAGTCTCGAACCTCCCCGCAGAACTACTGAATGAGAAACTGTAGTGGTGGGGCCCAGCCACCTGGAATCCTCCAGGTTATTCAGATACATCTAAAAGCTTGAGAACCACTATATATATATTTTTTTACAACTTTGAAACATTAATGTGTCTTCCTCAGGGACCTTTTTAAAAAACTTCTTTTTCTTTCCTTTTTATATAAACGTTCAAATCTCTTACACCTTTATACCTTTTTTTTTTTTTTTTTAAACACGGAGTCTTGCTCTGTAGCCAGGCTGGAGTACAGTGGCGCGATTGCAGCTCACTGCAATCTCTGTCTCCCGGGTTCTCGTGATTTTCCTGCTTTAGCCTCCTGAGTAGCTGAGACTGCAGGCGCACGCCACCACACCTGGCTAATTTTTGTAGTTTTTAGTAGTGATGGGGTTTTACGATGTTGGCCAGGATGGTTTCGATCTCTTGACCTCGTGATCCTCCCACCTTGGCCTCCCAGAGTCCTGGGATTACAGGCATGAGCCACTGTGACTGGCTGTTTTTTTTTTTTTTTGAAGGCAGTTTCACTTGTTTCCCAGTGCAGTGGTGTGATCTCGGCTCACTGTAACCTTTGCCACCTGGGTTCAAGTGATTCTCCTGCCTCAGCCTCCTGAGTAGCTGGGATTACAGGCATACACTACCACATTTTGTATTTTTAGTAGCGATAGGGCTTCGCCATGTTGGTCAGGCTGGTCTCAAACTCCTGACCTCAGGTGGTCTACCTGCTTTGGCCTCCCAAAGTGCTCGGATTACAGGTGTGAGCCACCGTGCCCGGCCAGATTATTCTACTTTTAACAAAGATAAGGAAACCTCCTTTACTTTAACATAAAGTCTTACCTGAATCCAGCTTTTTCCTCTTAAATTTAGACATGACAGTTAGACTTTTTGAAATTGTACCGACCCCTCATATAAGCAAGAAATAAATCATTAAAACCAAACAGAATATGAGGGGTGAATTGCAAAATAGGATAAAAAAACAACAAATTACCTGAATTTTCTTACAGATGAATGACATAATTACATTGAAAGGAGATAGGGAGGTAAACAAGGAACCTAAATAACTGGAAAATAGTATCTTGACTGGATATCATAATAGTAATAAGAACCATACGTAAATTCTGTAAGCTAGTTAGGCGTATGAGCTTGTTGTTCTTAAACTACTTTGTGTGTATACTTACATGAACAGATTAGTACATACAGTCTTTTGTATCTGTGGATTCTATATCCATGGATTTAGCCAATTGTGGATTAATACTATCTGGGGAAAAATTTGTGTATATACTAAACATGAACAGACTTTTTTACTTGTCATTCTCTAAACAGTGCATCATAACCACTATTTACATAGTCTTTTCATTGTATTAGATATGAGTAATCTAGAGATGTTTTTAAGTGTGTAGGAGGATGTGTATAGGTTATATGTGAATATTACATCATATGTCAGGGACTTGAACATCCGTGGATTCTGGTATCTGAGGGAGGTTCTGGAAACAAACCCCTGCACATACCAAGGTGTGACTGTATATTATGGATAGTGAGACCCAGGTTTCTCATTATTAGAGAAAGATGAACGGCTAAAATTAAAATCCTGTTGTGTTGGATTTGAATCAGAAGTATGAACTCATTGGCATTTAATATTGACAGATACATGCAGAAATATAGATATGTGTTTATGTATGGGTCAGTATGTTTACATATACTCTATTTTGTTTTTAATTATTTTAAAAAACTATTTCTTTTAAGAGACAAGGTCTTGCCCTGTTGCTTAGGCTGAAGTGCAGTGTCAGAATCATATAGCTGACTGTAACCTTGAACTCCTGGGCTCAAACAATCCTGCTTCAATCCTGCCCGAGTAGCTGAGACTATAGGTGTGTACCACCATACCCAGCTAATTTTTTCATTTTTATTTTTTGTAGAGATGGGATTATGCTGTGTTGCTTAGGCTGGTATCAAACTCCTGGCCTCAAGGGCTCCTCCCACCTTGGCCTCCCAAAGCACTGATACTACAGGCATGTGCCACCATGCCTAGCCCATGTGCGGTATTTATGGCTTTTTCTATTGAGAGGCCCTAGAGGCATTGGTGCTTTAGATAGCAATGAACATAGCTGGTGCCTCAATCTCTAATAATAATTGTTACAGACAAGCTTTTTTGATGGATGCCAAAGTTGGTGGACAAAAGCAGGATTTTTGCATAGTCTCAAATTTGTATTAAATACAAATGGAAAAAATACTAAATTTAAAGTGGACAAACCCAGTAGATACCACCATAACCAAACACTAAATTTCATATCACCTATAATAAGAGAGTTGACATCAGGAGCCCTTTGATACAATGGGGCATAACATTATTTCTGTGATATTCTTGCCATATATGTATAATCTCATTCCAGTCATGAGAAAACATCAGAGAAACCCAAATTCAAGGGCATTCTACAAAATAATCAGTTCTCTTTAATAGTGTCAGGTTCATGAAAGATAGAAAGACTGAACTGTTACAGATTAGTGGAGACTAAGGAGAAATAACAACTAAATGCAATGTGGGATTCTGGATAAGGTTTTGGAACAGAAGAAAGGTATTAGTGGGCCTGTAGTCCCAGCTACTTAGGCTGAGGTGGGCGGGTTGCTTGAACTCAGGAGTTCCGGGTTGTAGTGCACTGTTCAGATCGGATGTCTGCATTAAGTTCGGTATCAATATGGTGACCTTCTGGGAGCAGGGGACTACCAGGTTACCTAAGGAGAGGTGAATCAGCCCAGGTCAGAAATGGAGTAGGTAAATACTCCTGGGCTGATTAGTAGTGGGATAGCGCCTGTATTTAGCCACTGCACACCAGCCTGGGAAACGTAGCAAGACCCTGTCTCTTAAAAAAAACAAAAATAATAAAAAAAGATATCAGTGGAGAAACTGGTGAAATTTTAATAATGTCTGTAGTTAATTATAATATCATGCCTGTATTCATTAATTTTGTACTATGGTTATACAAGGTGTTAATATTAGGGGAAGCTCGTGAGGCACATATAGGAGTTATTGATTTAATCATAGGTTGAGATGCTGAATGCTTGTTGCATATGGTAATTTTTTATTGCATCATTTTTAAATTATATAATCTCCATATAAGGGTATCAGATTGAATTTAAAATTCAGTGAACTGAATACTAATAGTAAAAATATCTCAATATGAGGTAATAATTTGATGAGTAACCGTTAAGTTTGACTAAATTTTAGCAAATAGAGGCAGTGATAAATCTGTTGCAACCTTAGTCTTGCCTGGTGGCTGGGGAATTTATTTTGAAATTAATGGTAAGAATCTTGATTTAAGAAGTGTGAACAACTTGCCTTAAAATTGAGTCATTTTGTAGTATGTATAAAGGAAAAAAAAAGGTTATGTCTAGGAACTCATATGTATCCCATATTTCCAAGAGGGAGCAAATGAAGAAAATGGTCACAATTAAACTGAAGAGATTTACCTGGCTGAGGCCGCTACCAAGTAAGACAGCGTTAATTGTTAACAAAACAAATAATCTGACTTTGCCTTTGTGTTTTACTTTAGTTGGAAGATAGAAAAATGAGCCTAGCATGGTGTATTTTGAGGGAAATTTATTTGGAGTACACAAGTTTCTGGTTTTACTTTCAGTGCTACAAATAAATTATTTAGTTTTTTATAGGTCACTTAATTCTGCAGAGGCTGTGGCAGTACCGAAGGATACGGGGTGAGGGGCTTATGTGAACTGGTTCAGCCTGTGACTTGACCATTTAGAAGTTTTTCCTTTGTTTTGTTCATTCACTTACTTTTGCATTCCTTGTGTTTCCACCCATTTTATTCACCTGCCCACTTCCTTCCTTTTTTTTTTTTTTGAGTTGGAATTTCATTCTTGTCACCCAGGCTAGAGTGTGGTGGTGCGATCTCGGCTCACTGCAACCTCCACCACTTCTTGGGTGCAAGTAATTCACCTGCCTCAGGCTCCTGAGTAGCTGGGATTACAGGCGCCTGTCACCACATCTGGCTAATTTTTGTATTTTTAGTAGAGATGGGGTTTTACCATGTTGGCCACCCTGGTCTTGAACTCTTGACCTCAGATGATGAGCCTGCCTTGCCCTCCAAAATGTGTTGGGATTACAGGTGTGAGCCACCACGCTTGGCCCCACTTCCTTTTCTTTTTTTTGAGACGAAGTCACCGTGCCCACCCCTACTTCCTTTCTTTTTTTTCTGAGATGGGGTCGTGCTTTGTTACCATAGGCTGGAGTGCAGTGGCACAATCTTGGCTCACTGCAGCCTCCACCTCCTGGGTTCAAGTGATTCTCCTGCCTCAGCCTCCCGAGTAGCTTGGATTACAGGCAGCCACCACCATGCCTGGCTAATTTTTTTTTTTCGAGATGGAGTCTTGCTCTGTCACCAAAGCTTTAGTGCAGTGGTGTGATCTTGCCTCACTGCAACCTCTGCCTCCCGGGTTCAAGTGATTTTCCTGTCTCAGCCTCCCAAATGGCTGGGATTACAGGCACCTGCCACCACGCCTGGCTAGTTTTTGTTTTTAGTAGAGACGGGGTTTCACCACGTTTGCCAGGCTGGTCTCAAACTCCTTACCTCAGGTGATCCTCCTGCCTCGGCCTCCCAAAGTGCTGGGATTACAAGCATGAGCCACTGCGCCTGACCTCTACTTCCTTTCTTAAGTCATTCAGCAAATTATTATAAAGTCCTTCTGATGTCTTGGGCTCTGTGATGGATGTGGAGCCATAGTGCCAAACAAAAACAGCAAGGAGGCTTTATCCACTAGGCACTTTGTAGAATCCTGCAAAAATATTTGGGACCTGAAAATAATTAATGGGCCTCAAAATAAAACAAATTGTAAAATCGAAATTTTATTACTTTTCAATTAAATGTAAAGGATGTTAAAATTTGTCATAATTATTAGTTCTCTTTTTAGTAGTTCCATTTGTGAATATAACCTAGGAAGTAGTCCTTGACCTGAAGAGGTAATTTATGTAATTATAAAGGTGGTCATCTTGTGGAGTAGAAATAATTGAAGGCAAACATATGGACAATAGGAATGTGTCTGTATGCTGTTATTAAATTTAGATTATAGAATTATCTGTGTGGTATAATCACAAGGGCAATGCTTCTCTTCCCCTAATCATTTCCAGTGTGGTATAAACTTTTTAATACCCTCTTCTATGGTTATAAAAATGATTTTTATTTTATTTTTTAGACAGAATCTCACTTTGTTACCTTGAATGGAGTGTAGTGGTGTGATCATGGCTCTCTGCTGTCTCAACTACTGGGCTCAAGTGATCTTCCCACCTTAGCCTTTCTAGTAGCAGCGACTACAAATGTGTGCCAGCAGGCATGGCTAATTTTTGTTGTTGTTGTTGTTTTTGAGATGGAGTATTGCTCTGTTGCTGAGGCTGGAGTGCAGTGGCTCAGTCTGGCTCACTGCAACCTCTGCCTCTTGGGTTTAAGCGATTCTCCTGTCTAAGCCTCCTGAGTAGCTGGGATTACAGGTGCCACCATGCCCGACTCATTTTTGTCTTTTTATTAGAGACAGGATTTCACCATGTGGGCCAGGCTGGTCTTGAACTCCTAACCCAAGTGATCTGCTCATCTCGGCCTTCCAAAGTGCTAGGATTACAAACATGAGCCGCTGTACCTGCTCCTATTTCTCTTTTTTGTGGAGAGAGGCTCTCACTGTGTTGCCTAGCCTGATCTCAAATTTATGGGCTCAGGCAGTCCTCCCGCCTTTGCTTTTGCCTTTGCCTCCGAAAGTGCTGGGATTTCAGGTATGAGCCACCAAGTCTGGCCATAAAAATGATTTTTAAAAGCATTAATAGGAATACCATTCTTTTCCTTGCCTTTTTTCCTGACATTTGCATTGTAGACATTCTTTCGTGTCAGTAGATAGAAATCTACCTCTGTACCAGATGTTCCTTGGTGTCAGTGAGCCTTTTCTCCCATTTATAACTGATTAATATGTCCTTAACTTTTTGCTTTTATAAATAATGCCACAGTATATATCTGTGTTTACATATGTCCCTGCACAGTGGTACATATATTTCTGTTTACTGGTAATGGGTTTGTACATTTAAAATTGTGTGGTAGAAGTTGGCCCCCAAGAAGGTCACTGTGTCTACAATATTGTCTTTGCAATTTGGAAGCTTTGAGTCTAGAAGTTTTTTTTATGCATCTTTATTCAAGTGGCAGTCTGACATGAGTCTATTTGATGGCAAAGCTTGATCTGAACTCCTGTTATGTGAAACCTTTGTTATCTCCAGAGTGTGAATGTTTCTTCTTACTGCAGAAATATTAATGTGGTTGATGATCAACTTTAATAGTATATTATTAGTAAATTGATGCTTTTTGTAAGTAGTATTAGTATGATTATATTGACCCTTTTTAAAATGAGAAAAATTGAATTTCAACATATTTGGCTTTGTTGGATCTTCCCATCCCCACCGACCCCCATGAATGTGAAGTATTTCCTCCACAGTAAAATGTGTGAAATGTGTTAATATCCAGGAAATGAATTAACCAATTTACTTGAAGATTGTTTTTAAGGTTTGTAATAAGAGTTATATTTTAGAGAGCATGACAACACTCTTAAAATAGTCCAGATTTTGCTTGAAATCTCTTAGGAACATTTTTGTTCAGGTAGTCTGACATGAAGTCCTTCATTTTTTTCTGTGACAGTAGAAGAAATCACCATGTGTTTTAGTTAGTGAACTCACATTCAGGGAAGTGTTGTGCAACAAACAAGAACAAAGTATCCTGAAAGTTGAGAATTTGCAATTCTGAATGTAGAAAAAGTACATTATAAGAGTAATCTGGAAAACGATACCTAATAAAGGGGCATTAGCTTTATGTAGCCTTCACTATTTAAATTACTATTTCAGTTTTATTGGTAGAGGGTGTACACGTTGAGTATCCGTTATGGGAAATGTTTAAGACCAGAAGAAGTATTTTGGACTTTTTCACATTTTCAGTATTTGTGTTATGTTTACCAGGTGAGCGTCTGAAATCTGAAATGCTCTGATGAGCGTTTTTTTTTTAACATCATGTTGGCTGTCAGGAAGTTCCAGGCAGGGCGTGGTGGCTCAATTAGGCCTGTAATCCCAACACGGTTGGAGGTTGAGGCTGGCAGACTGCTTGAACCCAAGAGTTTAAGACCAGCCTGGGCCACAGGGCAAGACCCTGTCTCTACAAAAGTACAAAAAATTAGCTGGGCGTAGTGCTGCATGCCTGTAGTGCCAGCTGCTTGAGAGGCTAAGGTTAGAGGACTGTTAGAGCCTGGGAGGTCAAGGCTGCAGTGAGCCAAGCTGAGATTGGAACACTGCACTCCAGTGTGGGTGACAGAGTAAGACCTTCTCTGGGAAAAAAAAAAAAATCAGGTTTTGGAGCATTTCAGTTTTAGAAAGATTCAAAAATGCTTTCAGATTTTTGGATTAGGGAAACTCAACCTGTGTATACTTGAATTTGCATTGGTTTAAATGCCAATATAATGTGAGTCTGTTACTTAAGTATTATTGTATAGGTTTTTTCCCCTTACCCATTTATAACTTAATTACTGATTTAATTGTAATCCTGCTATATGTAGGTCGTGATTTTTCTTTGAACAGATCTGTAGTGCAAGAGTCGGCAAACTTTTCCTGGAACTAGATATTAAATATTTTAGGCTTTGCAGGTTGTATTGTTTCTGTCTCAGCTCCTCACTGCTTCAGTCCCAAAGTAACCATAGACAGTAATATAAATGATTATGTTATAAAACGTAATTTCTAAAAACAGATTGTGGGCCAATACCTGTTTCAGGGGATTTCTTTTAGTGGGTTGATGAAAATGGGGGAGAGAGGAGTTGGTAGGGCTTCCTTTTGCAAATGGGATTTTTGTTTAGGCATTGCGGTTTTTTGAGGTGGCTTATCTCTAGGTATGTTCAGAGTGCCTTTAAGAACTGTGCAATGCCAGTGATAGATTAATAGATCTCACACTTTTTCCTTTTTTTTGAGACAGGGTCTCACTGTTGCCTAGGCTGGAGTGCAGTGGCGTGATCTCGGCCCACTGCAATCTCTGCCTCCTGAGTTGAAGCGAATTCTTGTGCCTCAGCCTCTTAAGTAGCTGGGATTATAAAACACCTGGCTAAGTTTTGTATTTTTAGTAGAGATGGGGTTTGACCATGTTGGCCAGGTTGGTCTTGAATTCCTGAACTCAGGTGATCTGCCCGCCTTGACCTCCCAAAGTGCTGGGATTAAAGGTGTAAGCCACCATGGCTAGCTGAGACTTTTTTCTTTTTATTTATTTATTTATTTTGAGACGGAATCTTGCTCTGTTGCCCAGGCTAGAGTGCAGTGGCGCCGTCTCGGCTCACTGCAGCCTCTGCTGCCTGAGTTCAAGCAATTCTCCTGTCTCAGCCTCCCGAGAAGCTGGGACTACAGGTGCCTGCCACCATGCCCAGCTAATTTTTTGTATTTTTAGTAGAGATGGGGTCTCACCACATTGGGCAGGCTGTCTTGAACTACTGACCTCGTGATCCACCTGCCTTGGCCTCCCAAAGTGCTGGGATTACAGATGTGAGCCACCGCTCTGGGCTGACTTTTTCCTTTTTATAGTAAGAGAGTACATGTTTGAGCTTTTTTAAAAAGTATAAGCAGTTTTTAAAATATAAGCAAATAACTGTCCTAGTTATGGTTTTGCTTGTTTTTCTGGTTTATCTTAGCTAAGTTACTTTATTTCTTTGGCTTATTTGCTTTATTAAAGGCTTGGAGCAACATAGAAGGAAGGTAACTTTAGGATGCCGTAGCCAGTCGTTATTACAGCTTTGGCATAATGTGATTGCATAAATGATTTTATTTTACATGAAATAAAATGTCCAATTACAGCTCATGTGTCATGGTGCTGAAATTTTTATTTAAAAAATTTTCAGACATGAAGAGGAGCATCGGCGGCGTGAGGAAGAAATGATCCGACACAGAGAACAGGAGGAACTGAGGCGACAGCAAGAGGGCTTTAAGCCAAACTACATGGAAAATGTAAGTAAAGTACTAGTTAACTAAAATGATTCTGTATTTTTAGGTTTATGATGTATATTTAGAATTCTTTAGATTTTGGTTTATACGGTAGTCTATTTTCTAATCTTTCTAAATTTATCATGTTTGATAAATTAGTGATTTTCTTAACCTCTTATGGGTGGTAAAGTAAAATTAGTTTCTGAAGGTAATATTTATGTTTTATGAAGTGGATGTTATATTCTTTTAGTTGATCTTTAAAAATATATGCTATTAAATTAGAAATCTTGACATATACATCATTTCCACTTGACTGACTGTCACCATATATTATTATCAAAACATCTTTATTTTGGAAGATTTCAGACATGTACAAAAGGATTCTAGTGTGTGCTCATCATCCAGCCATAACACTTTTCATCTTTAAGTATAACCACTTTTATTTCTCAATTTATTTTATTTGAAATACCTGACTTCATATAATTTTATTATTTTCAGTATGTATCTCTAGAAGATGAGGACTCCTTTTAAATATCTTTATTGTATCTTAAAAATGGTCGGTTTTTTCATTTTAACTAATGAAAGCCCAGATTTGCACAGGTCTTAAATGTTTTTTTTTACATTTGATTTCTTTGAATTGGTGATATATTCAGTCTCTTTTAGTCTATAGGTTGCCTCTTCCTGTCTTTAATTTTTTACTTAACAGTTTTCTTCTCTGTTTTTTCTTTTTTGAGACAGAGTCTTGCTCTGTCGTGCAGGCTGGAGTGCAGTGGCGTGATCTCGGCTCACTGCAACCTCTTCCTCTCAGGTTCAAGCAATTCTCCTGTCTCAGCCTCCTGAGTAGCTGGGATTACAGGTCCCTGCCACCATGCCCTGCTAATTGCTGTATTTTTAGTAGAGATGGGATTTCACCATGTTGGCCAGGCTGGTCTCAAACTCCTGACCTCAAGTGATCCACTCGCCTCAGCCTCCCAAAGTGCTTGGATGATAGGCGTGAGCCACCATGCTTGGCCCATTTATTTTTTTTAAGTCAAAAAAAAAGAAAGAAACAAAACCCAAAATGATATCTGTGTCCTGGATTTTGCTGATTACATTCTTGTAGTGATGTTTAACATGTTCCTTTATACCTGAATTTCCTGTAGACTGGCACTAGGTCAGAAGACTTGATCTGATCCAGGTTTTTGTTTTAGGAGTAGGATGGCGGGGCACACAAGGCTAGTTCAAATGTTAACATTTATTTTATTTTTTTCTGTTTTGAGACTTGAGTCTCGCCCTGTCACCAGGCAGGAGTGCAGTGGCGCAATCTTGGCTCACTGCAACCTCAGCCTCCTGGGTTCAAGCGAGTCTCCTGCTTCAGTTTCCCCAGTGGCTGGGATTATAGGTGTGCACCACTATGCCCAGCTAATTTTTGTATTTTTAGTAGAGATGGGTTTTCACCATGTTGGTCAGGATGGTCTCGATGTCTTGACCTCATGATCTCACTGCCTCAGCCTCCCAAAGTGCTGAGATTACAGGAGTGAACCACCGTGCCCAGCTTAACATTTATTTATTTTATTTTATTTTTTTGAGAGAGTCTTGCTCTGTCATCCAGGGTGGAGTGCAGTGGTGCAGTCTTGGCTCACTGCAACCCCTGCCTCTCGGGTTCAAGTGATTCTTCTGCCTCAGCCTCCTGAGTAGCTGGGATTATAGATATGCACCACTATGCCTGGCTAATTTTTGTATTTTTAGTAGAGACGGGGTTTCACCATGTTGCCAAGGCTGGTCTTGAACTCCTAACCTCAGGTGATCTGTCCACCTTGGCCTCCCAAAGTGCTGGGATTACAGGCGTGACAGCAGACAGATAGTTTTAACTTTCCTTTCCTTTCTTAAATATTTGGAAACATTTTTATAATTTAAAATTGAATTACTAAAAATTTTTTCTTTAAAACATTTTTGCATTTAAAATTTATTTTAATGGTGGGCAAAATAATACAAATATCTAATGAACTTTGAGAAAAAAATGAATTAGAAATTTAAACATACTTATTGAGTTTATCGACATTTCTTTTTCTTTTTTTTTTTGAGACAGTTTCGCTCTTGTTGTCCAGGCTGGAGTGCAATGGCATGACCTCTGTTCATTGCAATCTCCCCCTCCTGGGTTCAAGCGATTCTCCTACCTCAGCCTCCCGAGTAGCTGGAGTTAGAGGTGTCCGCCACCATGCCCAGCTAATTTTATATTTTTAGTAGAGATGGGATTTCATTATGTTTGCCAGGCTGGTCTTGAACTCCTGACCTTGTGATCTACCCGCTTCCGTCTCCCAAAGTGCTGGGATTACAGGCATGAACCACTGTGCCCGGCCGACATTTCTAAAATAGATCATCTGTTGTTTCACAAGATTATGCTCATAGAAAAGGATTCGTGGCAATAGACCTTCTTTTCTAGTAGTTTCTTAAAGTATGTATTGTATACTTGAAGCATCATGATAAAGTTAATTTGGCTAGAGTGTAAGTTGACAAGCTATAGTCTGGGACCACTACCTGTTTTTTTTATTACTCCACCACAGATATATTGATGGTGTTTATGTTTTTAAAGGGTTATTGCAAAAGAAGAATATTAGAAATGATTTGTGACCCACAATAACTTAAAATATTTGCTTTCTGATGTTTTTATAGAGTCTGTGGAAACCTGGGCTGAAATGTTTGTGATTTTTTTTTTTAATTTTAAAATTAGTATTTATGGTAGTTAGACCACAAGTTACTATGCTTTTAACCTTTGGATTATCCATATTTCAAATAGTATGTAAATGAGGCATGATAATTGTATAACAATGACAAGTGTTAGCTTTTTTTGTGATTAGAAATTATATGAATAAGCACAAGTTTTTTATTACTTTGGTGTCAGTTTTATTTGGTTCCAAGCTTCACAATGCTTCTCGTTACTATAAACTTAATCAAGCACTAAAAGCAATATGAATGAAGGCTCTACCTGTCTCAAATATTTTGTGTTAATAGGAATATATTAATAGGAAAATATTATGTTAAGAATGCATTGAGGCCTTTCTATCAGTTATTCTTCATTTACTTTGAAAACTGTCTTTGGAGAAAATTGTTGAACAGTTTTAATGCTGTATGTGTATGTATATATATTTTTTAAGCTTTGCAATTAGGCCCTCTTATGTGCTTTCTCTTATTTCACTGTTCAGTTTAAAGGGAGGAATCAAATGGTAAGTGTTCAGCTTGTCCAAGTAATGAGTAAAGTTGATTTTCTTCGTTAGTTTTAAGATGCTACCTCTCCCTTCTTATCTTCCTAAGAGAAATATTCCAATACAACTAAGAGTTATGGGGCTTTTAAGTATAAAGTAAATATTGATTTAAGTATTTCACATTTTAAATAATAATTTCGTGTAACAGAATGAGGGAAAACACTTGTCATATCTGTTCATGTTTTTCTTTGTCAGCCTTCAACTTGAATTTTATGACACATGGTAATATATTTGTAAGAGTTTCGAGGGTATAAGCTAGTATTTCATCAATATCATTTTCCTTAGAAGACAAACTTTTTGATAATTGCTATTGTAACAATAAATTAAAGAATATTTTTCACTCATATAGGATAACATTCAACTGCCTTAAGAATATATACATTTTTATAATATGTCTTAATTGTATGAAGGTTTATCTAAGTGGAAATTTTCTACTTAGCATGATTTTTGGACACATTAAAAGCTGTTATTCTGGAAGCAATGAGGATTTTATGAGATTGTTTTATAATTATCTTGTGATTGTTTTCATATTAGGTTATTCCACCAACTGTAGATTAAGTAGTTTAAACACTTAAGTACTACAATGTACCAGTCTTTTTTTTTGTGGGAAAAATTTGCATTGTAGTATATGACAGATTTTAGTTTTAGTATTTTGTTGATGCAGTTTCTTGGAGTAAAATTGCTTCTTGGGAAAATGTTAATGTCATAAAAATATCCAAACGTCCATCCTGTTTTATTTAGCTTTAGTTATTGTATCATGTAGTTATGAAAACCTGGGTTAGGAAAATTGGAGTGATGTTTAAATTGTATGTTACTCAGTTTTAAAATCTGAGAAGTTTCGTTTTCTTGTATGGTGATATTAATGTTTGCTTTTTCTTTTCTTTTTTTAATTTTTTGAGATGGAGTTTCACTCTGTTGCCAGACTGGAGTGCAGTGATGCGATCTCGGCTCACTGCAGCCTCCGTCTCCTGGGTTCAAGTGATTCTCCTGCCTCAGCCTCCCGAGTAGCTGGGACTACAGGCACGTGCCACCACGCCCAGCTAATTTTTGTATTTTTAGTAAAGATGGGGTTTCATCATATTGGCCAGGATGATCTCCATCTCTTGACCTCATGATTCGCCCACCTCTGCCTCCCAAAGTGCTGGGATTATAGGCATGAGCCACTGTTTGCTTTTTCAGTAAAGAAAATAATAATTCTTCATACCCTTTTCAGATTTCCCTCATTTAACTAAATACATACCTGACTTGGTATTAAAGCTTATTTTGGTCCCATTTGAGTAGTTGGGAATAGGCCTGGATACTTGAACACAGTTTATTCAACACACATAATAAACTTGAAAATAAAGGTATGTCATAATGCTAAGTCAACAGTTTGAATCAGTTGTATTTCTTTACTTGTCAGAGGTGTTCCATTGTAGCACCTGAGGGACTGTGAGGCCAGAACGATTAAGGGAATGTTAGCAGAGGCTAACAGTTTAGTGCCTCTTCTAAAGACAGTGTAGTAATTTTTTTTTCCTTTTAGAGATGGGGTCTTCATATGTTGCCCAGCCTGGGCTCAAGCAGTTCTCCTCCTCATCCTCCTGAGTAGCTGGGACAACAAGCACATTCCACTGTGCCCAGCAGAACAGTGTTTTTTCAGATGTGCATAGTAAACACTCGAGGAGCTTTTAAAAAATGTGGGTTCCTAGATCATGCTACTAGGAATTGATTTATTTTGTGATCCAGGTAGATTGTAATACATTATTGATCTTTGATAACATTTTTTGCTAAATCCAGTAGTTTTCAACCTTGCAATATATTTGTGGAACTTAAGGAAAAATTCCTGAGATTCAGTCCAACAAATATTTTGATTCTGTATGTCTAGGTTGGTACCAGGGGATCTACATTAAAAAAAAAGCTCTATACCTTGCTTATTTCTTTTTGTCAGCAAAGATTCAAAACTACTTGGCCATGTATTGAAATGAGAGTAGTTGAATTTTTCATGGGTCCTGTGAGTGTTAGTGGAAGGCATGCTTGATGTGGTTAAACATGGTGTAAGATTAATATAGAACACAGTTCATTTATTTATTGATGGTGTCTTGCTGTGTTGCCCAGGCTGGAGTGCAGTGGCTGTTGTCAAGTGTGATCATAGCACACTACAACCTCAAACTCCTGGGCTTAAATGAATCTTCCTGCCTCAGCCTCCCAAGTAGCTGGGACAGTAGGCATGCCACTGCACCCTCTTTCTTTCTTTTTTTCTTTCTTTTGATTGGCTATGTTACCCAGGCTGGTCTTGACCTCCTGAAGCTATCCTCCCATCTCAGCCTCCCGAATAGTGGGACTGTAGTTGCCTACCACTGCATATGGTTACGTCTTTATCTTTAGAACATGGTTTAAACAAGACAACATTCTACATGAATAGTATCCTGCAGAATTTGGGTGTAGCAACCTTGATTTGGGCTTTCAGACTATATGTGCAGGACGTATTATCTCAAACTATGCATTAATTTTTCATGCATAGTTCTAATAATTTTAATTGTCTCATCCAGACCAGGGGTTGACAGACTAGAATAGACCAGGCTCAGTTCACATCCTTCCTATTTTTGTAAGTAAAATTTTACTATAATGCAGCACTTTTTTTGTTGGTTTTTTTTGTTTATGGCTTTTTTGCCCTACAAAAACTGATCTGAGTAGTTGTGACACAACTATATGGGACTATATTGAGACTATATGGCCTGCCAAGTCTAAAAAATATTTACATCAGGCCCTTTACCTGAAATGTTTGCTGACCTCTGATTTAGAGCCAATCTGAGAGTTGGAGGGAATCTATAAAAAGTGGCTCATGTTAACCAAATTCATAGAGCTTGTGAAGAATAATGCAAATCTATTAATTTATATATTCTTTTCCAGTGTTTTTAGAAGGCTCACTGAGCACAGCACCTCATATACCAGATCCAAGTTTCCTGAGGAATCCAAATTAGTGTCCAGAAGGTTCATTGGTAGTCATGGTTATAAATCAGAGCAAAAGTCATGGGAAGAACTGGTAACGTGTCACTGCCCTGCAGCTGATACCTGGGATTTTAAAATCTTTTCAGTTCTAGTCAGTAGAGTTATAAAGCACTGTTCTTTCAAATGTTAACCCCTCTTGATCAGTATTGTTGAATTTGGCCTGTTATTTAACCAGTCAGCCTCTTTTCCTGCCTCCTGCATGGGCTTTCTGTTGTTTTTGTTTGTTTATCAGTCTCTTGATTTATTTGTAACCTAACTTTCCCTGATGTGCCATGTGTAAAACTCAAAAACAGAAACTCTAGCCAGTAAAAAAAAAAATTCCATTAATTCATGCTGTCAGAGAAGAATGATCCCATTGTTATTTACTAATGAATAGGTACAAATTTATTTTCTGAAATGGTTTTTGAAAATTCCAGAGCAAAAGTTACAGTTTTGTGGTTTCCACATGGCCATCCCCCTTTTTCTACAGTTTTTAAAGCTCTAATAAGTAATTTGTGTTGCTTTCTAGAAGATTTTTTTTTTTAAGTTTAAACTCCTGAAGCATTCTAACAAAAGACACATTTTACAAGGGATTTTTATGGCCTATTCATTAACTTACAGAAATATCTAAAGAATTATTTGTTGAAGGATTTGGTGTCAGATTTAAGCATGACCTGCTGGGCTGGTAGGTTTATTTCTGGTATAAAGATGGCCCAGTCCCAGTGGTTTGGACATGTTGGTGAAAATCAAAATGGATCACAGATAATTGCAGTGGTCTCATGTGTAATGTTCTAGGGTGACTAGTTTTGGTTGTTAATGTTTTTACTTATTAAAATTATTATAAGCCAAGGATTTTTCTCAGTATTTGGCATGGTACATAATTGTAACTTAGACTTCTGTGAGCAAATAAAAACAAAAAGTTATGTACGTTTATAATGTTTACACATATTCTTGGAAGTGATTTGTAGGATTTTGCTGATTTGGGATATTTGGGTTGAAGGTATGTGTCAGTTGTAACCAGGTATTAAATTATTTCATCACTCCTTGAAAGGATTATTTAATAGTTTTAATATCTCATCATGTTTCAGAAACTGTAGCATTTTTTATCTAAACTGGGACAAATGGACATGGATACTCTTAAAATACTTAGTATAACAGGCATAAAATGGGCTTTCTTAGGTGAACCAGGATGTATAGTTGGCCTAATCATGTGGTATGATTATGAGTATTGGTTTTCTTTTCTCTATTTTATCATTCCTATTTGTAAATCTTTTCTGAATGACTACTTGGAAATGATGACTGAATCTCTTACACTGCATGCGTAGGTTGTCAGAGGACACTTAATTTTATTGATTAACTTTTTTTTTGGTCTTACCTTCCATTAGAGTTTCAGAGAGGTTAATAATCCAGAAAAATTATCATGTCTTCCTTTTTCCTTTTGGTGACTATCTGTTCAGACTCAGCTCATGTATTTCTTCTGATTCCTTACCCCAACTGTGATCGTTTTCATTAAAAAAAATTAAAAAGAAAAAATTTTTAAAGATGGAGTCTCACTCTGTTGCCCAGACTAGAGCACAGTGGCGTGATCTCAACTCATTGCAACCTCCGCCTCCTGGGTTCAAGCAATTCTCATGCCTCAGCCTCCTGAGATTACAGGTGCCTGCCACCACACCCAACTAATTTTTGTATTTTTAGTACAGACGGGGTTTCACCATGTTGGCCAGGCTGGTCTTGAACTCCTGACCTCAAGTGATCCACCTGCCTTGGCCTCCCAAAGTTCTGGCATTATAGGCATGAGCCACTGTGCATGGCCAGAATTTTTTTTTTTTTTTGGGATGGCGTCTCACTCTTGTCACTCAGGGTAGAGTACAATGGCGCATTCTCAGCCCACTGCAACCACCGCCTCTCAGGTTCAAGTGATTCTCTTGCCTCAGCCTCCCAAATGGCTGGGATTACAGGTGCCTGCCACCACGCCTAGCTAATTTTTGTATTTTTAGTAGAAACAGGGTTTTACCATGTTGGCCAGGCTGGTCTCAAACTGCTTTCCTCAGGTGATCTACCTGCCTCGGCTTCCCAAAGTGCTAAGATAGCAGGCATGAGCTGCTGCGCCTAGCCGAAATTTTTTTGACAGGCTCTCGCTGTGTCACGCAGGCTGGAGTACAGTGGCATGATCATAGCTCCCTGTGACCTTGAACTCCTGGCCTCAGGTGATTCTCTTGCCTCAGCCTCCCACGTAGTTGGGACTACAGGTGTGTGACACCAGCCCCTCCTAAAGAAAAATATTCTTTTGTAGAGAAGGCGTCACTCTGTGTTCCCTAGACTAGTCTCAAACTCTTGGGCTAAAAGCAGTCCTCCTGCCTCTGCCTTCCAAAGTGCTGGGATTACAGGTGTGAGCCACTGCACCTGGTCCTTTTTATGTTTAATGTAATTTATTCTTAATACTTAACAAATTGTATTCTAATTTTTTTCCTGAACTTTGTTATCTACTCACTGTGTTCTCTGAATTAATTTTGAGGTCAAGAATTTTATGTTTGTCATGTTATAGTTACCTAAATATAAGCTGAGAGAATTAACTAGCTGTTTGATGACTTGTTTTTCAAATGCCAGTGCAGCTGTTATGGTTTTCAGTCTGTATAGATCACCAAACCTTGGCATTTATTGAATATTAATGCCTCAGATATTAAACATTTGGTACTTTGAAAAATACAGGTAGCATTGAGGTACAACTGATGTTAAATTTTTATTGACTTCATATGTGATTACATAATGAAGAGTAATTTTTAAAAGCAGCCAAATAAACAGTTTTTATTGTGCTTGGTTTTCAATACACCTAACTTTTTACTTCAGAGTATTAGACTTACAGGAAGACTGGGAGGTTTCCATTTGGGAAGAAAAATTTGTTCACCGTTTCCTGTACTCAAAACATGGTGCTGAGCACTGTAGAGGATACGGAGAATGTTAGACAATTTTAGGTTCTGAGTGCTTAGAGTACTAATGTTAAAAGAAACAGCTCAAACATTCTGAGAGTTTAGAAAATGAAATTCTCTACTGAGGATGTCCAGCTTGTCATTAAATAGTCTTGGCGCTATTGTGGGGTACTTTTGTGTGTATATATGTGTGTGTGTGTTCATAAAATGATGTGATTTGTTTATTATTCCTGCTGTGTTGTAGGTATACCTCATGTCTTTTCATTTCTAATGGTAAGTTCTTCTAATAATTTCTGGTTCAGAATGGTAAGATTTTTTTTTTAGCTAATGTTAATCTTTTTTTGAGCAATTGGAGAAGAGGAGAGTCCAGACCGGCAAATAGATGTAATTAACTAATGTAAACATATCTTGTGCATTGTCAAATGTGCAGTACAACTAATAATAATTTTAATCATTAAATAGTTTGACTTAATAACAAGATCCTAGGAAGGCATAAAAATTGAACTTGTTACTTCTGCTTTGTGACTTGTTTAATGTATTTTGAGCCACCTTACAAGTGCTTGTTCTACATAGTGACAGTAAAGTATATTTTAGGCTAGTCAGTATCTAAGATTGTCGGTACTTCATATTGAAGATAGTATCATTGTAGTATCATCTAAAATGTTAGAACTTTGTACTAAAACTAAAAAGTGATAATGTCTATCTATGTTCAGTGTTAACTACTAATGAGAGGTAGGCTATAGGAACTTGGGTTTGTAAGCATCTTCTACTAATGAGATGCAGTTATTTGAGTTAGATTGATAATTATAATTACAAACTTTCAAAGGCTTTTACAAATTTCAAGTAACTGAAAGTTTATGGGTAAGTTTGCTTCTTTTCTTAATGATATCTTAGACTATATTGTGCACTATGTTTCAAACCCTGGCTTTTCTGGTTGTAAGTTTACCATAGTTTTCTTTTTTTTTTTTCCAGCACAAGCGACACAGAACCATAGTTTTCTTAAGTCCTCATTTGGTTTATCGTTTTTTCTACATTTGATTTTAACCAATTGATATTACTGTTACAGTAGTTTGTTTTATAATTGCAAATTTTAAATAACTTTGATTTTTATTTTGGTATCACTTAAATGTTTAAAAAATGACTCTGTATTTGAATCTGTTGCTTTGAGCTAGCTACTTAGAAGAAAATATGTATTTATCACAGCTTCAACGCCCCTGGTAAATTAAGATGATTTAGCTAATGCCTAGTATCACAAACAGAAATGGATATTCTCCTGTATAAAATATGCACTTAACTCATCATGCATTGGCCGTCTATGCCTTGTTTTCGTCTTTTCTGCTTTTTTCTGTCAATGGGACCAATTTGGAATTGCCGCTTGCGCAGTTTATATTTGTTTGTTTTGTTTCGTTTCATCTTTCATACCTTGACCTGGCCAGTTGTAATAGTCTTACTTTGGTAAGGAAATGCATTGGATAAGAAAGAGGTTATGGATCAAGAAATGCAGACCAGTCACCAATATGTGAGTTTTGGTAAGATTTTATTGCTAGTATTATTTGTCTTACAGTTGATATCCTTGCTCCTTTTTTTTTTTTTAAGGAGTTCTGGGTAAAATAACTAAATTTGAAGAATAATTAAATACTACTAATCAATTTTAGGTTTTAAAAGCACCTCTTTAGAGTTTAAATGACAGTTGAAAATGTTAATCTTAAAAATGCCCTCAGGTGTATGCATTATAAATAAAATTCTTAGGAGCAGTGGTGTGTGCCTGTAGTCCCAGCTACTTGGGAGGCTGAGGTGGGAGGATCAGTTGAGCTCAGTAATTCGAGGCCAGCTTCGACAACATAGCAAGAGGTCCATCTCTTAAAAGAAAATCTCAGCTGAATAGAAGCTTCCTTAACAATTATTTTATGTAAAATACATATTTCCTTCTGTGATGTATGCTAGATTGTGTTTACATTTAATTAATCTTCGGTTAGAGAGCCCCACCCTATGTATTAAAAAACAGCCGTTAATTTTGATACACATTCAATTGAATTTGACAGTAATGTCAGAGTAATTTATTTACTCAATTACCTGAACCAGGCTTTTAAAATACACTGTTGAATGTATTTGGTTTAAGAGGCAGATGTCAAGTTAATGAACACAGTAAGTTCCCCTACTTTTATTTGTCATTGCCTTTATTTCTAATTTAGTATTTAAGAAGTAACAACTACTTTTGTTTCATGACTAAACCTTGCAGTATAAATTAAAATGTAATTAGCTGGGTGTAGTGGCATGATTTTAGTTCTAGCTACGTGGGTCCCTGAGGCAGGAGGATCAGTTGAGCCCAGTGAGTATAAGTCTAACCTGGGCAACAGAATGAGACTACATCTTTTTTTTTTTTTTTTTTTATTGAGGCGCAGAGTAAGACTCTGTCTCCCAGGCTGGAATGTGGTGGCTCCATCTCGGCAGAGGCACTGCAACCTCTGCTGCCCTGGTTCAAGCGATTTTCCTGCCTCAGCCTTCCGAGTAGCTGGGATTACAGACTCCTGCCACTGTGCCCAGTTAGTTTTTGTATTTTATTTTTCACTATCTTGGCCAGGCTGGTCTTGAACTCCTGATCTTGTAATCTACCCACTTCAGCCTCCCAAAGTGCTGGGATTACAGGTGTGAGCCACTGCCCCTAGCCTTTTGTTTGTTTGTTTTTAATGTAATTGATTATTCAAAAGGATTCATTTTAAAGTTTCAATATTTTAGTAGTCTTTTTCAAAGGAACTTTAGGTTCACAGCAAGATTGTGTGGAAGGTACGGAGATTTCCCGTATATCTTGTGTCATATGCGTACAGCTTCTCCCACTATCAAAATGTTTTACCAGAATGATAAAACCAGTTGCTGAAACTATTTTGACACGTTCTTATCAACCAAAGTCTATAGTTTACCTTTAGATTTGCTCTGGGTGTACATTCTGAGGGTTTTGACAAATCTATGACATGAACCTACCATTAGAGTATCATACAGAGTATTTTCACCTCCTTAAAAATCGTCTGTGCTCTGCTTCTTTATCCCTTCCTCCTAACCCTTGGCAATCACTGAACCTTCTATTGTCTCCATAGTTTAGCCTTTTCCAGAATGTCATGTAGTTGGAAACATACAATATATAGTCTCTTCAAATTGGCTTCTAGTCACCTAACAATACGTGTTTAACTTTCCTCTATGTCTTTTCATGGATTGATAGCTCATTTCTTTTTAGCACTGAATAATACTTTGTCTGGTTGTAACACAGTTCATCCATTCACCTACTAAAGAACGTGTTGGTTGTTTCCAGGTTTTAGCAATTATGAATCAAGCTGCTATAAACTTTCATGTGTAGGTTTTTGCATAGACATAGTTTGCACCTCCTTTGGGTAAAAAGCAAAGAGTGATATTGCTGTATCAGTTGGTAAGAGTATGTTTAATTTTATCAGAAATGACCAGACTGTCTTCCAAAATGGTTACACCCATTTGTATTCTCTTCAGCAATAAATTAAAGTTCTTGTTGCATCACAACTTTGCCAGCATTTGTTGTTGTCAGTGTTTTAGATTGTCACCATTCTAATAGGTTTTGTAGTGCTATCTCATTTTAATTTGCAGTTCCGTCAGTGTAATTTACAATTCTATCAATGACATACAATGTAAAGTTTCATTTTAATAATCATGTAACTGAGGAATATTTTCCCAAATATTCATGGGTGAAGATATTTAGGAATGCATGTATTAGGGGGAGAAAACCTGCCTTTGGGTATGTATATGTGTATGTATGTGTGTGTGTGTGTATATATATAATACATACACACATATATAGAGAGAGTCTTATTTTTTAAAACTATTTACCCCCTCCCTAACTAGCAGCAAATAATACAGTGTATTGGAAATTATTGTTTTTAATTGCCTGAATTTAAATGTTACGTTTTCCAAGCATTCACTGTTGGTTAGGTTGGAAAGTTCATATGCTATTGAGTTGTATCACTAGGAATGTATATTTTTTTTCCTTTTCAGTTTAAAACTTAAAAAATTTTTTTTGGAGCGAGGTCTGATTCTGTCACCCAGGCTGGAGCACAGTGTCACAATCATAGCTCACCATAACCTTGAATTCCTGACCTCAAGGGAACCTCTTGCCTTGATCCCCCAAAGCCCTGAGATTACAGGTGGTAGACACCATGCCTGACCCTTATTTACCTTTTTTTTTTTTTTTTTTTAAAGCGGAGTCTCCCTCTGTTGCCCAGGGTGGAGTGCAGTGGCACGATCTCAGCTCACTGCAACCTCTGCCTCCTGAGTTCAAGTGATATTCCTGCCTCAGCCTTCTGAGTAGCTGGGATTACAGGTGTGCACTGCCACAGCCGGCTACCTTTTTTTTTGAGACTGAGTTTCTCTCTGTTGCCCAGGCTGGAGTGTAGTGGCGCAATCTCAGCAGACGGCAGCCTCTTCCTCCTGGGTTCAAGCTATTCTCCTGCCTCAGCCTCCCGAGTAGCTAGGACTATAGGCACCCACCACCACGCCCAACTAATTTTTTGTGTTTTTAATAGAGATGGCATTTCACCGTGTTGACCAGGCTCGTTTTGAACTCCTGACCTCAGATGATCTGCCCGTCTTGGCCTCCCAAAATGCTGGGATTATAGGCATGAGCCGTGGTGCCCAGCTTTATTCTATTGCCTCAGCCTCCTGAGTAACTGGGATTACAGGCATGCATTACCACACCTGGCTAATTTTTTGTATTTTTAGTAGAGACAGGGCTTCATCTTGTTGGCCAGGATGGTCTTGAATTCTTGACTGCCAATGATCTGACCGCCTGGGCCTCCCAAAGTGCTGGGATTACAGGCATGAGCTACTGTGCTTGGCTTTAATTTTTTTGTATTTTTAGTAGAGATGGGGTTTCACCATGTTGGCCAGGTCAGTCTTGAACTACTGACTTCAAGTGATCAGCCTGCCTGAGCCTCTCAAAGTGCTGGGATTACAGGTGTGAGCCACCACGTCTGACCCAGTTTACTTTTATTAGAGAAGATTAATTTGTTGATGCACACCCTTCACTATCTTAATACTTTTTTCATGAGTTAATACTTTCTTGGCAAAGAGGCCTAATCTCTTGAGGTTTTTAAAAATACCTGTGAATATTTCATGTAATTGATTTTGCTTCATTCTTTGTGCTTACAGTTTGTTAGCTAATATTTGTGGTTGCTGTTTTTATTTAATCTTTCTCATCAAAGTTTAACTGATTATTACCTTATTGTTCTTTTATGTACACTTCTCTAGTGAAAGAAAAGGTAATAGAATGCAAGTTTGCTCACACTAAAATACTTTCAATTGCTAAGTATAATTTTTTTCTAGGTAATTTATTTTTAGAAATATTTAAATATTCCTAATTGGTTAAAAAGACTGAATCCTGTTGTTTGTCAGAACTTACTGTATTTTTCTCTAGAATTGCATATTTTTTTAGCAGATTTAAATGTTCTACATTATTATAGCATTTTCTTTTTTTGAGACAAAGAACCTATAGCATGTGGTGATTCCTAGACAATTCTTAAAGCTTCCTTTGAGATAAACACGAGAGGTCTTTATCAATAAAGAATTTTGACTGTGACCTAATAAAGAATGTTGTTTGTGGCCATTAAGATTACATTCACTCAAACAACAGTTTATACTGATAAAGTGTTAGATGAATACCTCTTTTGATTGATCATTAAATGTTGTTCCAGTTGACAGAGTTAAAGCAGTTTTTACTTAGTTCAGTGAGTGTATCCCCAGGTTTATGTGGTCATACTACACTTTAGCTTTACCTGTGTACTGTGTAAGTCATTCCTTTAAATTAGGTTTTTGGTCACACACACACACACACACACAAGCAGGTTGAATATCTCTTACCTAAAATGCTTGGGACTAGAAGTAGACTGGAATTTTTGGAATGTTTGTATATAGGCAATGAGATACCTTGGGGATGGGACCCAGATCCAAATATGAAATTCACTTATGTTTCGTATATGTCTTACATACATAGCGTGAGGTAACTTCGTAGAATTAAATTTTTTTTTTAAGAGACAGGGTCTCACTGTGTTGCACAGACTTACCTTGAATTACTGGGCTCAAGCAGCTCTTGCATCTCAGCTTCCCAGAGTGCTGGGATTATAGGCATGAACCACCATGCCTGGCTCAGTAGAATATTTTAAATAATAATTTTGTACGTGAAAGTTTTGCCTGAATTTTGACTTAGACCCACTACATGAGGTCAGGTTTAGAATTTTCCACTTTGGGTGTTGTGTTGGTGTTCAAAAAGTTTTGGGTTTTGGAGTATTTGGGGTTTTGAAATTTTGGATGGTTATGCTCACCTTTTATCTTGATAGCCTAAATATTAAATATTAAAGGAGAAATATCCATGTTCTGCACAAAAAGTGTCATGTGCCAGTAGTGGCATGTTTACCATGCTTTGGAAAATATTTGGTAGGTTAATTTACCTTACTTAGTGCAAGCTTTCCGTTTTTTGTATTTTCATGAAAGAAATATTGACTGGACTTTAAAAATAGTGCTTCTCAAACATTTTGGCTTCCATATTTCTTTAATTTTCCACATCATTGAGGGCTCCAAAGTGCTGCTAAAGGATTGTATCAATATTTACCATAGTATAAACCAAAGCAGGTTTTAGAGAAAATGTTACAAAGTTAAGAGTTGCTTGTTTGTACATTTTTGCAAATATCTTTAATGTTCACCTTCAGCATAGTGAGAAGAATGGTATTGTTTTATGTTTTGTAAATTTGTTTTTTTCTATAAAAATGATTGACTTCCCACATTTGCTTTTGCATTCCATCAATTGCAGAAGGCTTTTTGATTAAAATGCATCAAAGAAGACCTGACTTTATACGGAAAAGTGATAAGGGAGGAGCATGTTAAAAACCTTTAAAGATAATTGTGGATTTTTTTGATACTACTGTAAAACTTAAAAGTACTCTTACATCAAAATTAATTGGGCTGGCTGGGCATGGTGGCTCAAACCTGTAATCCTAACACTTTGGGAGGCTGATGGATCACTTGAGCTCAGGAGTTCAAGATCAGCCTGGGCAACATGGTAAAATCCCATTTCTACAAAAAAACACAAAATTATCTGGGGGTGATGGTATGTGCCTATAGTCCCAGCTACTCTGGAGGCTGAGGCAGGAGGATTGCTCGAATCCAGGAGGCAGAGGCTGCAGGAGCTGAGATCACGCCATTGCTGTTCAGCCTGGACAGCAGAGTGAGACTCTTGTCTCAAAAAAAAAAAAAAGAAATCCATTGGGCTGCTTTGAATTTTGGATGGATCTTTTACCCATGCGTGATTTTGTAGTGTCATGTACCAATCAGAAACTGATGCATTGACGTAAGCAGATTATCCAAATGTTAATGTATTTATTTTACGAAATTAAAAAGTTATGTTTCTTCATATTGATCTCATAGAAAATGCCTGCCAAATACTCAAGCCAATAATTATAGTGTCTCATGTAAAAATCTTGTTCCATGAGAAAAGTAGTTCATTCATTATGCATCCCAATCATGAATGCTTTTTCTTAAAATAACCATCCTGCTTCAGAATGAAGCAGAACTGCTTTATGGACAAATCCTGTTTTATTGTGAAGGACATGAAAAAAGCATGTACCCATGGATAGATATTTAATAAAATTAATTTTTACTGCTTCATCCAGGTATTCATAGTGTGTTAAACCACAGTTTGATGCATGTGACAAATGCAGTGGTTACTAGTAAAAATTGAGCACAATTCCCTTGGATTGTGCTAAAGCACTGGGACTTTCTCAGCCATTACTTTTGCATCATTGAGTGTGGTAAATGTTGATACAGAGAAAAGCCTGATGATAGTATTATAACTAACTATATCTTAGTGCTAGGAAAATATAAAATAGTATGACTGTGCACTTCCTGAGTCTTGGAGGCTCTTAGTACTCCATGACCTGCAGGTTAAGAACTGCTGTAATGCTGGAACGCTGTTTTGACATGTGGTTCTGGGAATTAGTTGCTTCCTATTTTGGTCATCTGTTAAGTACACTTGAATTACAAGCTTTTCAGGAATATATATGTATAATTCTTTTCATGGAAAGGCATACAGTCTTATAAATACTGCAAAGATAAGTTAAAAATCTCACCTTTTGTTAGGCTTTGACTGTTGGAATTCTTTTTTTTTTTTTTTTTTTTTTACCTTATGGCACATGGAGATATGTTGGAATTTTTGAAGAATGAAAGTATCTTGTGAATGTTAAAGGTTTTGTGAACTCTATTTTAACAGAATCATATAGGCTAGCTCAGCCACTTACTAATATGACCTTGACTAAGTTATTCAACAGCTTTGTGCCTTAGTTTCATTATCTCTAAAATGAGATAACAGTAGACCTACTTCACAGAGTTGAATCCATAACATAAAACTGAGTTTTCATCATAGCTTTATTTTAGCGCACTGCAGTCTTTTGAGAATGTTGTTTACAAATAAAGTTGTTTTGGTTTAAACCACAACTCTTAATTTTTTGTAAAGTAATAAAGCATTACTTAAATTTGTAAAAATAACACATATAACGCACTGGTTCTAACTTAAATTCCAGTTTGAAATATTATTAAAAGTCATTCATAGGGGGAAGTAAAGATCTTGTGTCTTGCTTGTTGGGTGGGCACACAGTTGTGAATTTCTTCAAGTGGTTCTTACTAATTGATTGATTTAGTGATAGTGAAAAATACTGTACTAATTTCATTTTACAAAGTCATCTTAATATAATCTCTACCTCTTTTGCATTTTACTGGAAGTTTATAGTGGTGGGTTTCTGGAAAGTAACAGCCTGAAGATGTGACTAGAAAGCTGAAAACTTCTTTTGTTCCTTCTAGAATAGTTACAAAATGATGTCATCAAATTATACTGTCTTAAGAGCAAAGCTGTATAAAATAGTATTTAGTAATCATCTTTAAGATAACTGTCAACATTACTAAATACAAATATATATACGTATTTAGTGAAAAACGCTGTAATGTACCTCATGAATTGGTATTTTAATACAGTGATATGCTGTAGTAGCATGAAGTATTCTAAGATATTCTGATTATCTCATTTAGAGAAAGATATTTTAGAACTTGTACCGATTTATAAAACACCACCAGAAGGGGAATGTTCGTATTTAATAGTTGATTTAAAACCATAGATATTTTCAGTACATTGATACATTTCCCATGAAATTCTCTTAATGACAATGGATTTAATAATAAAAGAAGGTACTTTGTGAATAATAAAGCTCATACTAGTGTAGAAAGTTATTCTAGAGTGTGATACATAGAGCTGAAAATATAAAGAGACGATAAAAAAGATTGTTTATGCCCCCTTTCCCTGCCAGTGAATCATAGGCCAACAGTTAAGGTATAAGGATATATATAAGGGGTATATATATTGAAATCTCAAGCATTGAGACTGTAAATAATTACCTTGTATTAGTGGTTAGATAATGAACTCTTAACCTTTCATTGTGAAGACAAATTCAAAAGTAAAAGTATAAATTGAACTCCTGTTCTCCCCAAAAGTCATGATTATAAAATCCCTGTATTTTACTCAATGATGCTGGTGTGTAACCAGCTTCTCAACAACAAAATATCTACTATATTTACTTGTTACAGATACTTACCTAGATGCTATAGATATTATTTTTATAGCTAAAAGATTTTGAGTGTGTTGAAGCATTCCTCACTTTGGTCAGTTGGTTCTAAGAACTTAATCAGTAGTTTCTAAGTAGTGATAAACAAATGGCAATTTGATTTATTCAAAGTAGTGGTAACATAAGCTTTATTTTAGAATAATTTTTTAAATATAATACTTGATCAGTAGCCAATTTTGTCTTACAGTCTAGCCTTTTGTTTTTTTTTTGGAGATGGAGTTTCATTCTTGTTGCCTAGACTCACTGCAACCTCTGCCTCCTGGGTTCAAGCAGTTCTCCTGCCTCGGCCTCCTGAGTAGCTAGGATTACAGGCATGCCGCACTATTGTCTGGCTAATTTTTTTTTGTATTATTAGTAGAGACAGGGGTTTACCATGTTGGTCAGGGTGGTCTTGAACTCCTGACCTCAGGTGATCTGCCCACTTCCCAAAGTACTAGCATTACAGGCATGAGCCACCAAGTCTGTCCTCAGTTTAGCTTTTTTTGCAGGTCAGTAATAGTATCTGTTAATGGCAAAAAATTTTATGATGAGAAATTTATTTTTAGGAAAGTGAAAACATGGCTTTTAGGCTGGGCCTGTTGGTTCACCCTTGTAATCCCAGCACTTTGTAAGGCTGAGGCAGGAGGATTGCTTGAGCCCAGGAGTTAGAGACCAGCCTGGTCAACATAGAGAGACCTTATCTCTACAAAAAAATAATGAAACAATTCACCAGGCATGATGGTGCATGCTTGTTGTCCCACCTATTTGGGAACTTGAAGCAGCAGGATCACTTGAGCCCAAGAGTTTGAGGCTGCAGTGAGCTATGATGATGCCATGGCACTGCAGCCAGGGTGACAGAGCAAGGATCTCTTAAAAAAAATTTTTTTTTAAAAAAGAATCTTGTAGGAAGATTGGTATTTAAATGTTCTAATATGAGAGAAAGCATTTTATCTCTTCATGATGATGTCTTTGAGTATAATAGCTTTATTCATTGTACCGTAGCTTCATGAAGATTATCTTTGGGCATTTTTTTTTAAATTTTTTATTTTTTTTTTATTTTAAATAACTGCAGTGCAGGAATGGACTGTGGTAGCCAGGGCATCTCTATTTTTTAAGTTAGGCCGTTTTTTTAAGGAGTCGTTTGTGACTTAATGGCAATTACGTTTCCATCATAGGCTTTTATTTTCTTTATTTCCAGCTTTATAGGTGCTTTTCAACAGTATTTTGTATTATAAAATGGAACTTTAAATGAACATTTAGATTTTAATAAGATAGGCTTTTCAAAAGTACAGTAATTATACTTTCTTTAAACGTTGCTGCTTTTGTCTCATAATGGAATATTTTTCATGATTGCTACATTTAACACAGTTTTCTGTTACTGGAAATGGTCATCAAGTCAAAGTGAAAATTGCAATTTTCGTGTGTTATCTTGAATAACTTTACTTAGAGATTTCATGGAAGTTAATTCTATGTAACTATTGTTGGTAAATGAGTTTTTAGGAAGCAGTTTCTGTAATGAAATTTCAAATGTTTTGAATGTTTTTGTTCTATAGTTAACTGTGTAATACTTTCATTCAGGTTTTCAAGTAAAATTACTGCTCAGTTAAAGCAATGCTGTGTCGAGCTTTCAATAATTGCTTGTGTGGGCTATCTGTAGTCCCTTAATGGAATAATGCTTGAGTAGGTGAATAAAAATACACAAATGAATTGTAACATTTAGACAATGGGTATTGTCTATAACTTTGTTTTTAGCAGAATTCCCTAAAGCTATTTGTGGTTATATGTTTGAATACATTTCAATAGGAACTTGGTAATGGTCATTTCTGTTTTAAGACTTCAGTGACCTGGGAGGAGAAAATAATTGGCCCGTGGTTATTATTACTAGATTTTCCTTTGTTTCGAACCTAGGCATTGTCTTTCATCTATTGGAATAAACACATTGAAAATAATCTGTGGTAGATTTTATATAATCTGATTCATTGGTAATCTAATCTTGCAGTATAAACTAGGTGCTCTAAGCACTTGTAGTATATTAAGCCTGGGAGACTGAAGTTTCTTTTCAGTGTTCTTAAGTATGTGATGATGGAAATTTTTCAAAATTTTTAATGGAAAATGATGTCCCAATTCACTCTTTTTTTTTTTTTTTGATTTTAGATGGGAAATGTAAAGTCATAAGATCAATAGGTTGACTGTGACAACTATGTTTACTTACAGAGAGAACAGGAAATGAGAATGGGTGATATGGGTCCCCGTGGAGCAATAAACATGGGAGGTAGGGATTTGAAGCAAAAGGCTTTCGTAACTTATCATTTTTGGGGGGACTGTATATGCTGTTTGTGGTATCTACATATGAGTAAGAAACTAAAATTACAAAACCAACATTTCTAAAGGTGAAATCTCTTACATCCGTTAAACTGGAATACAATACAATTACATTAAAAATACATGCCTGGGAAGAAAATTCTCATTTCGTTTTTGTTTTAAGGCTAAAAGATGTGTTATACATTCATAGGCTTAATGAAAGAAACATAAACCAGGTTGTAATATAGCTTGAAACTAGTTCAGTCATTGTGTGGTGTAATATAGTTCTTTGTAGTTTTAAAATCAAATTTTATGCTTTCTAATTGGCTTTGGTTTTTTTTTTGAGGCAGGACCTCACTTTATTGCCCAGTTTGGAGTACAGTGGCGCAGTCTCTGCTCACTGAAACCTTGACTACCGGGCTCAAGTGATCCTCTCACCTCACCAAGTAGCTGGGACTACAGGTGCATACCACCACGCCTGGCTTATTTTTTGTATTTTTAGTAGAGACGGGATTTCACCATGTTGCCCAGGCTGCTCTCAAACTTCTGGACTCAAGCAATTTGCCTGCCTTAGCTTCCCAAAATGCTGATATTACAGGCATGAGCCACCTCATCTATCGTAATTGGCTTTTTTACCTTTGGAAATTGATAGTTTCTGAGTTGTGTTTTTAAGCTTTTAGAGAGTATTTTATACATTTCTATCTTAAACTAGCTTTTGTGTAACTTTAAAGCTGTTTTCCTTCACTTCAATGAATATTGAACTTTTTTTCCTTTAACCTACAGTATTGTGCACAGAAGTGCACTCGCTGTTCAGAGACTATGACTTGTCAAGAGCGTTACATATGTGTCATCAGTGCATGGTTTAGACTTGACAGAGTTTTTAAGAAAGTACCTATATTAGCAACTTTAGTATGGAGTTGCTTGTATAGCCAATTGCAAGGGAAATAATGCCAAGTAAATAACCTGAAGGAAAAACAAGTGTGGCATATATGGTCTATCACATGAAACTTAAAACATGTCATGTGTGGAATGAACATTTTCCACGATCAGCTTTTTTTCTTAAACTTGCCAGTTTTTCAATAAAACTAATCAGATAATATAGAGTCATATATTGCTCTTTACTTTATCACTTTTTACCAACAAGTAGTTAGTGAATATCTCTGGTATATGCAGGAAGCAAAAAACATGGCCCTTGCCCATTAAGAACTTAATTGTGAAGTTACAACAGTGGATACATGAAATAATGAACCAAGAGTGTTTACGTTCTAAATGAAGAAGCATAATTGAGTATAATAATGTCCAAGTGGTCCAATATTTATGTCTGTTTTTTAGAATAAATTCTGGGATGGTATTTAACATAATCCGTGTAATTTTGAGGATTTTAAGTATAAGGTTATTATAGATTATAGGCAGTTTAAAAGGCCTTTATCATTGTTAGAGTGACATTAACATCAGAGCTAAACTTTAAAATAGTATAAAACTTAAAACTTTCTGATGGTGCAGAGATACTCTGTAATTTTATTAGAAGAAATATAAGAATATGTTTTTAGAGTCCTTATTTAGTTAGGAATTGAAAAGAATTTAAATTTTTTGTGACATTTTATTCACCAGAGAACCTATTTACATTTTAGTATTTACTCTCCTAAAGTCTAGTTCATCTAATTTTCTCTTCAGTCTTCATTCAATGTGAGACTTCATCATAATGGTTTTGTTAGAGTGATTAATAATTATAATTCAGTTGAATTGTTGAGAAGGTAAAACCGTCATAATCTCATCAAATTACATTGATGGAAAGCGGCAGCAGATTTTCTGCTGTATCACTAGTGCGTAAAAAAGTGAAACATAACATTATAATGCTACCTTTCAAGGAACCAGATAATGCTAACATTTCTTAGATCCTAAAATTTATTTATAGCTATGTGGTAGAAGATGTGAGTACTAAAAGTAAGACTGTTAGTTAACTACTGTTAGTTGGGAATATTATTTTTGATTTTTTTATACCCATAGTTGTATAGTTATTTTTCATAGCCACCATTGTAAAATTACATTCTATTAAAGAGAAAGAGAGGAAATAGAAACTTAATTTGTTTCCTGGGGAATAGTTGAGGTAAGATGCCTCTTAGATACTGTTCTTATATTCTCTTCATTTCTAGATTGTAGAAATTATTAAAAATAGGTATTTAGGCTGAGCATGGTGGCTCACGCCTTTAATCCCAGCACTTTGGAAGGCCAAGGTGGGCAGATCACGAGGTCAGGAGAATGAGACCATCCTGGCTAACACAATAAAACTCCGTCTTTACTAAAAATAAGTAAATTAGCCAGGCATGGTGGTGCACACCTGTAATCCCAGCTACTCGGGAGGCTGAGGCAGGAGAATCACTTGAACCCGGGAAGCGGAGGTTGCAGTGAGCCGAGATTGCGCCACTGCACTCCAGCCTGGTGACAGAGCAAGACTCCTTCTGAAAAAAATAAATTAATTAATTAAAATTAAAAAAAATAGTGGGGAAAGAAAGAGCTATTTAGGGCGATACTGAAGGAGTGGAAATATTCTTGGATAAAGTATATTTATCAGCAAGAACATTATGGGCTGAAGGAAATAATTCCTTCCTATGAAGTTGCTGGGTTCCTGGGGATTGGATTCAAAGAACAGAAGTATGATGCCAGGGTCTGGTAGGGAATCAGACTGCTACTCAGCTGCTCCTTGAACTTAGCCATATAGAGATTTCAGATGCAGTAGGTAGTGTGCAGAGTTATGGGTTTGAATGAAAACTCCATTTTATAATGTATATTTGAGAAGCTGAGTTCTTACTGTCAGAAAATTGACCTATATAATGAAATACTAGAAGAAAACCCTAAATTAGAATGGCTTTGTTATGAATTTTTTGTTTGTTTATTTGTTTTTTGTTTTTTTGAGATGGAGTCTCACTCTTGCCCAGGCTGGAGTGCAATGGCGCAATCTTGGCTCACCATAACCTCCGCTTCCTGGGTTCAAGCGATTCTCCTGTCTCACCCTCCCTAGTAGCTGGGATTACAGGCATGTGTAACCATGCCTGGCTAATTTTGTATTTTTAGTAGAGATGGGGTTTTTCCAAGTTTGTCAGGCTGGTCTTGAACTCCGGACCTTGGGTGATCTGCCTGCTTCGGCCTCCCAAAGTTCTAGGATTATAGGCGTGGGCAACTGTGCCCAGCCTGTTGTTAATTTTTAATGTTAAACAAGTACTAACACTTAGGAAAAAAATTTTCAAAGAAAATACCTAAAAATGTGTTGCATCATATATGTAGTATTAAAGCGCAAACACTATTAAAATTAATATGAGGTAGGTGGATTTTTTAATGAAAAAACTTGAAATATATCAGATTGTTCCCACTTACAGAATTTAAACTTGTCAGAAAGATCCAGATGCTATACTAATATTTTATCTGTATTTGGTTGCTGTTGCTTTTAAAAATAACTTCATTTCAGTATTTTTGTGTAGATTCTATATTTCAATATTAAAAGTTAAAAAAAAAAGTTCCTTCTGTAATTTAGAGCAAGGCATTCCATACACTCAGGGAGGAAAAAAAAAGAAACTAAGGTGAGAGGCTAGTTATAATGATCTTTGTTTATATATTGCAGGAAATGATTTTCTCTCTGGCAACTTAGCATAATTTACATGCTAGTATTTTTAGCTATGGCTTAAAAAAAATAAAGTGGTTTTGTAAGTGCTAATCCTCCATTTTTAGGGATTTTTTTGGTTTAAAAGCAGACTAACAAATAATAGTTATGTCTCAAAACTTGCAAACTGTTATAGTCTCAAATGCCCTAAAATAATTGATAGTTTCCTCATTGATTTTTGGTACCTTTGGCTTGGAGATGAGAATTCTAATTCTAGAGCGTAAGTAATGCTGTATTACCGAGTAGATAATGCAGATCCCATTCTCAAGCAGAGAAAATAATTTTGATAATGGTCTTGGTATATAGATTGCATAAATATTGTTAAATTTTTAATGTTTACTAAACTAAGATAGGACAGCTCTAAGTATAGATTGTTTTACATAGATGCATTTAGCCCAGCACCTGCTGGTAACCAAGGTCCTCCTCCAATGATGGGTATGAATATGAACAACAGAGCAACTATACCTGGCCCACCAATGGGTCCTGGTCCTGCCATGGGACCAGAAGGAGCCGCAAATATGGGAACTCCAATGATGCCAGATAATGGAGCAGTGGTAATGTATCATAAACATTATTTTGATTATATTCAGTAATGTACACTTCTGCCCCAAGGATAACTTCACACTTAATATAATTTGGTATCATTTGTTCTGGCAGCCAGTGAAGAAAATTTTGTGACATCTTACGTTGATTTATTAAGAGTTTTTAAGTAGTTCAAGAATTAGGATTACTGTCCATGGCATGCTTTGGTACCTTAGTATATAGCGTATACATATATTAATTACAGTTATTTTTCTGTGCTTTTAATTTGTATCCATCGTTTACCAGCATTCTAATGTTAGAGTATTTTATGATGGTGTTCTTTTCCTGTGTGGACTCCTTCTGTTTGGTGGAGACAAAAGTCCAATATGTATGAACACAGTTTCAGTAAATATTTTTGACAGAAATATTACCTGTCATGATTTAGTGCAAAGACTTCAGCTATAAAGTAATTAGCATTAAAGTTTTTGTGTATTTCTAAACCAGCAATGTGACTTTCTTTTCACAGAATTTTAAATTATACTTATTACATTTAGAGTTGACAATTTTTTGTCTTGATATGTGAGTGTGAAGATATCTTTGTGTGGATCAGATACTATTAAAACAAGGTTTTTCAGTTGTAGTTTTTACTATATTTAAATATATCAATAGCAAGAATGATACCTTTTATCATTTCCATTAAAGTATCACTATATAAATGGGACTTTATGTAGGCAAACCATTTTCTCATTTAGTGTTTGTTAATGCTTGTTCTAAATAACATTTTGAAAGGGAAATTGGTTGGTTATCTATTTTGAAAAGGCGTTTTTGTAGCTACTATATAAAATCTTGAGGCGCCAGTGTTGCTAAGAAAGAGAAAGCACTGCCAGTTAGATGCAGAAGTGTCATCAGTTGTAAATTCATCGTGATCAGAGACGTCAAAAGCAATGCATTGTATGTATTTAGAGTTGAATGCAGCGTTTATCATTTTATTTGCTTCAAATGTAGTCTTTTAAGAATTTGG
Organism: Cacajao melanocephalus; assembly: GCA_963573385.1. Taxonomy (NCBI): domain Eukaryota; kingdom Metazoa; phylum Chordata; class Mammalia; order Primates; family Pitheciidae; genus Cacajao; species Cacajao melanocephalus. The sequence goes on along the minus strand of CAUYLG010072539.1, from coordinate 19,647 downwards.
AGAAATTGGACATGCTGGCAGTGAATTTTTTAAAATGATAGTTTATACAGGGAGATAAAGAGGCGCAGTGCACGTCTACCGTGAACAGATGGCACCTAACACAGTGATTGCATTTGTTTCCTTCAGTAGAGGCTTTATTTTATAGTAGTATGTTTGAAAGCTAGTAAAAACTTAGATTATTTTGGTTAAGTTTTTGTGTGGCATATAATCACCAATAGAAACATAGAAGTAACATTTACTGTCCCATTTTTTTTTTATTGTCTCCCTGAACTTAAAATCTTTATTTAAATATTACCTTTGGTATTGTTTGCACTGACATTTTACTGCTACGCTTTAGGGATTTTTATCCAACCTTTGAGATTAATATGTATGATTATTGTGAAGTTTTTCAAAATATTTAATTCAGATATTTAATTGTGCCTATTAGTACATACTATTACATTAATTTTTAAAACTATTTTCCCAATGATAGTCTTTCAAGGAAAACACTCTCAAAAGTTTCCATACTGAAATCATAATTCGTTGTGTATGTTTGTATTAGTGCTTTCTGTCTTCAAGGAATTCATGTAAATTATTTTTAGAGTGTTTACTTTTAAAAAACAATGTGATGCTGCTCCCCAGTTTTATTTCTGATTTTTTTAAAAAAAGTATTTTTCTTAAATAGCATAGTTTCGTGCAATATAAACTTTTGAAAAAAGGAATCAGAGCTTTATTTTAATATTGATTAGCCTTAAGATGACATTTGCTTCTGTCACGAAATCAGTTCTTTGTTCATGAAATTGGGGCATAGCATTAGCAATATGTAAATAAATCTTCAGATGCATTTAAAAAAAAACACAGTAACTAATTAAATTGCTCCTTTCTTCCTTCTATGTGTGATCCTGATTCTGCTGGACTTTCTGCTGAACTTCATGACACCACCACTTGGGATTTTGCCAATTTTCTTGTCACTTATATTTGGCGTGTTCCAAATGGACTTCATATTCTATTCCTTATTGTGTGGTATTATAGCACAATGACAGATTTCCTCAAGGACCGCCATCTCAGATGGGTTCACCTATGGGGAGTAGAACAGGTTCTGAAACCCCTCAAGCACCAATGAGTGGTGTAGGTCCTGTGAGTGGTGGTCCTGGTGGCTTTGGTAGAGGAAGTCAAGGGGGCAACTTTGAAGGCCCTAATAAGCGTCGTAGATATTAAACATTCGTTCATTCCTGGCTGTCTAGGAAAAAAAAAGTCAGTGGTATGCCTTTATACTTTTATCTGTTACCTGGAAGAAATGGTTTTTATTGTTAATGTATGTAGACTTAATTTTTTTTTTTTTTGTAAAACTTAAGGTTTTTGTATTTTTCTTTATTCATAAGCTTTGTAGATTAGAGTGGTAATGATGATGCTCATCATTTTGAATGTTGAAATGTGTTTGTGACTTTAGCTAAATATAAGTATTCCATAGTACTGTGAAATCTATGTAGTTACTTAATCTCAATAAAGAAATAATTTTCGATAATTTAAAACTGTTACTAGTGGTATTCTCTTATGGTCTTACTAAACTTTGCTGTAACAATAATGCTTTGGTTGCTTTAACTAATCCTAGTCATTAAAAATGAAAGTGATTTTGCTTTTTAATTTGTGCAAGTAGCACTGAAGATAGAAGCTTAATGAAAGCTGATGTCAATAAGGGGTAGATAGAGTAGTAGGGGTGGGAGGGTACGGGAGTTTAATTTGTATAAACCATTGATGTTCTGTGAAATCGGAATTGCCGCCTACGTTTCATATAGATTCTGAATATTCACATATTCTGAGACAGATTATTGAGGATATCTTTGTCCTGTGCTGATTTTTCTGAATAAATCTTTTTCATCTTGAAAAAAACTGTTTGAAGGCAAATCTCTTTTGCTTATAAAAAAATGTCTAGTTTTAAACATATCTTCCCTTATTTATTTGGTTTCAATATCTAGATCTTACCAAATTATTATTGTACAGTTAGTGTTAAACATTCTTTAAAACAAAACAATACTGTTGGGTTGGCCGTTAAGTGAGGATTTGCTGTGTGATTTGTGGTGAATTAGGCATTTGAGAATGGAGGTTTCTAGGAGTATTAAAAGATGACTTGACTGCAGTGTTGTAAATATTTCTCCGAAGTTTGGACATTTCTCTAGTAAAACCTATCTGATGGGTTAGGATCATTTTTCTCCAAGGAATGGCAGTGTTTTTTTGTTTTTTAATTGTTTGTTTTTTTTCAAGATAAAGCTGAGACACCCAAGCAAGAGGTGATTTTAAAGAGTGGAGAATTACTTGAGAATGCCTAGAGTCATTGGAATTTGATTAGCTCCCTTTACTATCAAATACCTATTTTGAATTTTGATTTTCAATACTAGGGAGAAACTGATTTTATCACACTATAATAATATCTATTGTAAAACAAAGTCATAGCTATGTTTGAAACTTTGTATGTTGGTCATGTTTGCTTAAAATTACATTTAAGGAATCATAAATGACTTATACCACAAATCTAATTCATCAGACACTGATCATAGCAAGTTATTTCTTTACAAAACATCACAGTGGTTTACTATATCATACTTTCAGCACCTTTCTGAAAGATAATAAGCTATTTTAAAATAGTATGTAAATAGTGGTTTCTGTTTTGCTGGAAGGTATAGTTTAGAAAGAAATAATTTAAATTTTACATAAAAGCAGTTGGTTGTAAAGCATAATTGGTGCATTCTTTTATACTAATTAAATTTTTCATACATATTCTTTCATGTTCTGTTATTTTTTAAAACATACTGTGGATGGAATTATTTTCTAAAATTTGCAGTATTCATAGGCATCTGTTTCTGACAGTTCTTTGAAAACCTGATTTGGAGATTGTAAGATAATAGTCAGAGACTGTCCTCATGTTTCTCATTAAGTATGAGGTGATGGAGAGTGGGATTTGCTTTAATTTGTGACATTATTTGGGGTATGGGGAGTTTTAACACTGATTACAGTTTTTCAGTTAATAATCTGTTGCACTTAAATCTACCTTTCCCGTCATCTATATTTTATTCATATAATTCTCAGGTAATTTTTAGCATTGTATTTCACTTCAAAGCTGAAATTTGATTGGGAGAAACTTGATCCTTTGTTATACCAAGCTACCTTTGGCCAAGGCTGTGAAATTCTATATGATTCATTCAAGAACATTTGAAAGCCAGTGCACAAAAAGATGTCTTAATCTCCTGAACATCCTAGTGTCCAGGCTCAACTCTGGCACCAAGAACAGAGTTCTGCACAACTTTTTCCCAGCATCAAGAAAATCCTTGTTCCGGCTTTACCAAGTTTACCCTGGGAGCAGTCAGCTTCTGAGTGACAGTCAAGTGGAGCGCCTCTGAACTCCTAGTTATCCCGTGTTTTTAGTGTTTTTGTATAGTTAAACTTCGTGGCTGGTTCAGTCCGTTTTTTTTCTTGTGAATTAGTATACCAAGAAAGATTTTTTAATATGGTCTGCTTAAAAGTGGTAGATATAAAAATAAAGAGGAAATTCAGTAGCGTTAGCTTTGTAAGTGTGGTCATATATGCTATCATTTTTTTCATAAAAAGTAATGCGAAACAGTTTTAATATAATAATATTATGATAGTTTGTGTCATGATTTGAAGTACTGAGTTTAAAGTCTTCAGGACTTATATTTCATTTGCTATTTGTAATTAATATGTATAAAATAAAGGAACATCTGCTTTCCTAATGGTTTTATTCTAGCACTATATGTTGTTGGAATTTCCCCCATTTTTGTTTATTTTGTAAATAAATGCGTATTTTTTTTCTTGACAGATGGCAGATTTAAAAACACTGATTCATTTGTGTTTTACAAAATTCAATATGCTATTTTTCCTTGAGGTTTTTTTTTTTTTTAATTTTTCTGTGTAAAATCAGTGCTGAGCATTCAGTGAGATTAAATATTTTTAACCCTGAAATATCAGTAATATTAGGGGAACAGTATCTGTTTTAGCTGGAATTGCCATTTAATAAAAATGGGAATCATCAACAAGGACAGTGACTGAACCTTTGGCTCTTGTTTTTCAAACACTAGTTGAAATAATACTTTACACTTTGTTCAGAAACATACTTGTTGAATATTTCAGTAACTTGATGCTTATATAGAGAGTCTGTAATAATTGCTCAATAGCAATGTGAATAATGAGTAGTCGTTAATTAGTAAATGGGGGTTAGGTTGATAATTACAACATAGATTCTGAATGAGAAAAAGGACATATATGTGATTGAAATCAAGTACGTTTTGTGTAAGAATGTGATCAAATTATGGTAAAAACTTTAGAAAGGGTTGAGATATAGTGTCAGGTAATACTAGTCAAAAATAAATGGGCTACATCATTTTGAAAAAATGGAGAAAGTTTCCTGGGGAATAAGGTAGTATTTAACGGTTTTGTGTAGGTGTTCATAGTTTTGTTACAACATCTGACATGTTAAAATGTATTCCTGATGTGTCAGAGGATAGCAGTGATATAAAAAGTCAGACTTCTTATTTTCAAGAATAAGACAGTAATCACCCATATACATACCTCCTAATTCAACAGTTGTTCATGTTTTCCTGTGTTGATAGCTATTTGTAGGCATGGACTTTTTGGGGGGATGGGAAACTACTTCAAAGTAAGTAGCAGGCTTTATGTTACTTCTCCCCTAAATGTTTCAACATATACCTTCTAAAAATAACATTTTTAGGTTAATTTCATACTGATGAAGATTCATTTTCTTAAATCAAAAAGTCCACCTCTAAAGTTATGTAGCCCAGTATGGAAATATTTCATTCTAAGCAAATCATATGATTAAACAAATTGGGAGTCGTCTTATACTTTATAAGAGAATTTTGTTTCTAGCAGCCTTCATTACTGAATTTTAAAAATTAAAATTATTTTTCTGTGTTCACTTGTTTTTGTAGTGTTGTAAAATGAAGTATGTGTACCATTTCCTAAGTGAATATCCATCAGTTTATTTATAGACTGTTACTCTGGGGAAATAATGAAAAAATACAGAAGAAAATGGATAGTGTCTGGTCTTTAAAATCTGGGTTCTTTTAAATATCAAAAACTGAGATGAGCCTGGGCAGCTGTAGTGAGACCCTGTCTCTACAAAAAAAAATAAGTAGTGTCTTCTATGTGTTGTAAGAACATTTTGAATTTGTTTTTGTTTCCTTGATTATTGAATAACAATTAATGATTGAAATTTGAAGCTTGTAAGACAATGTTTAATGCCCTACCACAAAACTGTTTTCTGATTTTATTTGACCTTTTTTTCCTGTAAAACCATTTAGAATATAAATATCTCTAAGGGTTTCTCTTTGTTGAAACTTACTATTAGATCACTTTTTTTTTACTTGATGAAATTAACATTGTATGTGTTTTTTCTATTTTGTGACATTTTGTTTTCCTTTTGAATAACAGAAGTCTCTTATTTCCAGATTGAGGATACTGAAATTCTTAATGTTATGTAGCGAGAGTGTATACATACACATTAAACGAAATCTTTTTTCAAGACAATTTTATGGCTTCAGTCACCATTATCACTACCAGCTCCCTCCTCTGCAGCAGATACTGTGTTTTTAAAAGAAATTTGACAGAATTGTTCTTTTTAAATTTATGTTATTTAATCAAATGAACTTTAAAAGAGATGGTATTTTGCTTGTACACATAAATAAAATTTCAGATCTGTCTTATGGAGTATAAATCAAATTTCATGTGAGATAGTTCAGTCTCAAAATTAAGAGTAAAATTAGTAGAACAAAGCAGATTTAAGTGGAAGTGTACTTAGTTTGAACACACAAATTTGTGCATTTTAGATTTTCTTCATATTTTAAAATAAATTTAGTCAATAAGACCATTAAATACTGGGTTCTGCATTGTGTCGGTAGTAATATAAGTAGACCTTTTATTTGTTAAATGCTCAAGTGTTGATAGTGTTGAAGACTTTGAAATAGATTATTTTAATATAAATTTTATCTTAATTTTTATTTTTTATCTATTTCAGTGTCTAAATTTGTATCTAAAAAATTTTCTAGCTCTTTATTATACCGAGATAGCTTCACATTTTTATTTACATATTATATATCTCATGTAAGGAATTACACATATATAAGCTAGTGTCACAACTTGAATAAGTAGCCACATTCATTCGTTATGTTTTCTCTCTGACTGTATCTCTTAAGATATATTCTTCCCTGTTTTAGCTGCTTTCATTCAAAAGGGCATAATGTGTTTGTCAGTCAACCAGGCTTATGTGAATGAGATTTAGTGTATGTTTAGAAGAACTGTGTAAATATATGATCCTGTGCCTATTAACTTTGCCATGTTTGGAATACAAGTTATTTACATTATCTTTATGCTTATTTAAATAATTTATTTTTTGCAAGTTATTTGTATTATGTGAAAATTGAGAAAACATCTTAGTGTACATTTCGTGGTTAATTTTTCCTCAGGATATTTTTACGTTATTAGATAATGTAAATCAGTATTAAATTTCAGACATTCCTTAGATTTAAATATGTTGCCTGGTGTTTTTATGTATTGAGAACAAGTAAGCTAAATTCTACGTAGTCATTCTGTATGACTTATAGTAATTTCTGACCTTTTGGGTATTAGAGGCAATAATAGTAACTTGCTCAGTGGTTACCCAGTTTGTGTTAATTCTTTGAGTTGGTTAGAATGTTTATATTAATATGTTCCCAGACTTGAATATTTTATGCATTAGGATAACTTTGGAGTGAAAAGTTTAGGTAACTCAAAATAGTAATTGGAGTAATTGTCTACAAAACTTTGTAACATAAGATTTATGAGGTGCCATGTCACTCAGAATTTCACTATATGCATTCATTGTTACAACATGTATGAAGGGGTCCTGCTGTGTATTGGGCAGTTTTCTTAGGGCTTAAGATTCGACAGTGGAATTCATCCTCTAAATTAAAGGACAGCAGCCACAGACATCCTTCTGAAGTTAGTGGTTCTTACGCTTCAGTATGTGTTAGAATCCCCTGGGAGACTCATTAAAAAATCTCTGGACTTTATTCCAGAGTGGTCCATAGGTCTCAGGTGGAGCCAGGAACTTGAATTTCTAGTAAGTTCCTATCTGATAACGCTGCTGTTGTTTTTAGAAACCCCTTTGAGCATCTGTTTTCACATACTGTGCCTCAAAAGAGACTATTTTGGTTGTGGTTTTTGCTGTTGCTGTAGATGACTGTCCCAGTACTCTGTAGATAGGATAAGATCCCTGACTATCAAAATACCCTCAGACATTTCCAGCTATTGCCAGTTGATAAGCACTGAAAAGTTTGTTATTTCTGATTTGGAAACATAGTAGCTATTGAGTATTATATAATGTGTAAATTCATTTATCATACTTTTTTTGAACCAGGGTTTTAAAACCTAGTTAATGCAAATGAAGAGGAAATATGGAGAAGTGTGCTTGAAGATTTTGTGAAAGAGGTTTCCTCTTAACAGATTCTCAACATACCAGTATGAGAGATGAAATGATGTAATTGTTTTTGTATCAGTATATTTGGACATGCTTCTGCCTGCTGGATGAAGGTGCTAGAAAACTGTTCTGTCTTTGCTTACCCTCCTGGTGAATAGGAATAGAATGATACAGTTTGGTGGCTTAAAATGTGGCCTTTCTCTTTGGTATAAGCTTGTTTCACTTTTATAGATTGAAGATAAAAGATTTATTAAGTATATTTCCCAAGACCATAAGTATATGTATTAAACATTTTCTTTGTAGCTTCAGATGCGTGTGTGTGTGTGTGTGTGTGCGCGCGCGTGTGTGACTGATCAAGGCCCACTCAAAACTATGCAGCGCAATAAAAAATTAAATTGATTCATAATGAAAGCATGTATTTGCTGTATTGACAGTTGTTTGCTCCAAAAAATTGTGACTGTACCAGTGTAAAGAAACAGTCACTTGATTTCAAGCCTTTTAATATTTCAGAAAGTCGTTTCTATAACATTGATTTAATGTGTATATGTTAAGAATATCTACATGTAGGAAATATTTAAGTATAGAGATTTGTTTCTAATTGTAATCCAGATACCACCTGGGGACTCTGACTTTGCTTCCCAAAAACCACCCTAAAATGGAATTTGGTATCTTCTGTTTTCCACATTGATCAATCATTTTGAGATTTTTGTGAGCTCAAATGGGTTTGGCTCTGAGAAGGTACAATCAATGTTATCTTTTAGCATTGCACCAACCACACCCCTCCCCCATGTTTTCTGGTCAGGAGTAGGATTCCTTGCTCCATGGAGGCCCAGGTCTACAACATTAGGCTTCTTTTACGTCCTATTAAGTATTACTAATTGCCTTCAGTCAAGAAATGATTATTTTTAACTCCTGTGACACTAAAATGAGTTCTATCTCTACAGAAATCAGTGCTTAACTTTTATTCTTGGTACGTGAATACAGAAAAACAACTGTAAACAGGGACCTGCCTTGAGTTTTGACTTTGTGCTATCTTGTGTGTTACTTAAGTCTTCTGATTGGAATGTGATTCCCTCCCCGACCCATATGCGTATTTAACAGCTCTAGCATTACCTTACTGGGCAGCCATAGAACTTTATATCTGATCTGTTGCTAATACGTAGATTTACGCATGACGATTAACTGGGAAAAATAAGACTACTACTTTTTTCTGTAGTAGTTTCTTAGCTGTGTATTTTGCTACATTGACCTTTATCTGGAGCCATTAAATTAAAAAAAAATTAATGGAAGATGGGAAATTGTGGAAAATAACATGCTCCAAGTTTTGGGGGTGGGAAGTACAATATAGAAAAAGTGTGTTCACTTTCTTAGTTTCTGCTTTGCAATATAATGTGCTTAACTTATGTTGTGCTGTTTGTGCTAAAGGTATTAAAGTCAACCCCAAAGTATAGGAGTTAATGTCATGAACTTTCTGACATATGAATGGATTAAATATTCCCTAGGTTGGTTGAAAATATGGGTCTCATAATTTGAATTATTTTGGAATTACTCAAATAATATAGAAGACGACCTTATCACAACCAGTTTGTATTTCTTTTCTGTAGATCATAAACACATCATAGATACATGCATGTTAAATAATTTAGCAGTGCTTGAAACCCTCTTGGTTACATATCGACTTCCTACAGTTTGCTATGTTGACTGTAGTTTCTTGCAGTTTGAAGACTGGGAATCCAGCTGTGAACACAGTCGACCAATCCTTTGCCTTGACAGCATTTGTATAATAAAGTGACAATATCTAACCGTGTAACGATAAAGGTAGAGAAAATGACAGCTACTCTTTTAGTTAAGGGGTCTAGAAAATAGCTATCTTAGAAGATGAACGGGAAAGAAAACGATTTTGATTTAGTTTGTGCTCATTGAATTGAATTGTGCTGAAGTAAGTGGCTGCCGTTCTGCCTGAAGCTGAACCATCTTAGTTGTAGTGGCATTTGGCTCTTAAGTCCTTGGAATGGGACTAGTGAGATGAGGAAATGAAATTGTATTATTACTCTAATTGACTTAAATTCAGTTATTGATATAATATTAAGCATACTTGGAATGACTTGGGTATGTTCATCTACTTTTGTGTCTTTGATTTTATGTAATCAAAATACAGATAAGTATTTTTGAGGAAAATTTTTGCATCTGAATTAGATTTGCAGACTTAACGAAGAAAAGAATGTAAAATTTCTCAACTTTTAAAATGTGGCATATGCTGAAGTGATAATATTTTGGATACATTGAGTTCAATAAAATATATAATTAAGCTAATTTGACCTGTCGCTTTTTTCCCTCCTTTAATGTGGCTTCTAAAAGTTTAAAATTTCACATGTGGTTTGAATTATTTTTCTTGGCTCTGATCTTAGAAGAGTAATTTAGTCACATTTTAATTTTTTCCTTTCATGATTGTAATCTTTGAATCCCATTACATAGGCTATAATTATGTAATTTATTTATTGTTACCTTTTAAAATGAATAATGTAAGATTGAGGTTTAAAGTATAAGCATATATTCATAGTTAAGTGTCAGTGTGAGAACAGTTTTCCTGAGCATAATTACTTGGTGTCTACTGTCCTGCAGGGAAGGAGTTTGAGCACCAGGTTCTCAGGAAATAAATTGTACACATTAAGTTTTATACCCCTTTCACTTTGTTACTTTTCTTTTTGTATTTGCTATTACCTTGATACTATCCATAACATTTTAAAGCAAATATTTTAAGTCTTGAAAAGGTTTGTCGTACAAGATTTCTCCTAAGACATTTGTGTGAGGTTATCTTGTTTGCATATTTATTTTATTCCATCTAGGATATCCGTCATTTAGTAATTCATCTTCATTTCTTAGCAAATCCTTGTTAGATATTTGCTTGGTGAATGAATGATACCAACTATAGAACAGACACAGTGTTTACAAATGAGGATACCAGAATGAACAAAATATGGTCCTTTTAGAATTGGAAGTTTAATGGGTATATGTAGAGCTTTAAGGAAGCTGACCAAGTTGTCGTAATAAAGTGCCTAGAAAGTTCTTTGAAAACCCGGATGCAAATAGTTCACTTATTTTGGGGATACTGGGCAGATTTCACTAAGGTCACCTTAGTCAGGTCCTGAAAGTGAGTAGATACTTGACAGTTGTAGGCCTTTTGGAGGAGAACGTAGGGAGCGATGTGGGGTGGCAACATGATGTGGTCACAGGCTGGTGGCAGTGAGCAGAGATCCTGAGTAGGCACTAAGCTGTCTAAGGGGAGGGAGCAAAGGCTGGTAGCAGAGACGAGAAGTAAAGTTGAGATAAGATTAGGATTGATCACAGTTAAGGAGTTTAGACCTTTATTTACCTATTAGGTGACTGCGAGTAAGGATAAGCCTGACTATTACGACTTAAAACAATGAAGTGTAACAGTGACTGGACGGAAACAATGTTCTGGAGCAGAGAGACCACATAGATCCGGATCCAGCCCCAGCCTCCCTACTTCATATTTGAAAGGATCTTAGTGTCAGTGAGGACCGTTCAGATTCCAGATAAGGGTAATTCAGAGATAGAGTGAATTTAGCTGTTTCTATCATATTGTGGGGGTGGGGGAAGGAGATGCAAAGTGTCCTAGGGGTTTCTGGTTTGAATGATGGGTTGAGGATGCTATGAACAGAGTTGCCAAAGGTAAGTGTGTTCAGGGTCGATGGTAAGGTGATTGATATAGCTGCTAGAGGGAGAGGAAGGCATAATGCATTTGATTTTTTTTTTTCTGAGATGGAGTCTCGCTTTGTCACCAGGCTGGAGTGCAGTAGCGCAATCTCAGCTCACTGCATCCTCTACCTCCTTGGTTCAAGTGATTCTCCTGCCTCAGCCTCCCGAGTAGCTGAGACTATAGGCTTGTGCACCCCACCCAGCTAAGTTTTTGTATTTTTAGTAGAGACGGGGTTCACCGTGTTAGCCATGATGGTCTCAATCTCCTGACCTCGTGATCTGCCCGCCTCTGCCTCCCAAAGTGCTGGGATTACAGGTGTGAGCCACCATGCCTGGCCTCCATTTGATTTTTGAATGTTTTGGTTTTAAGTGCTTTTAGGTGGTTTGTTGGGATTTTTATAACTGAAGAAAATCTCTCTGCCTGGTAAATATATTCTCTCTCAAGGAACTGTCTGTCACCAAAGATGACTGTGTTACCTTCCTAAGTCGTCCTGTTTTTACTTTTGCCCGTGCAACCTTATTGTCCACAAAATACCCAGTGCACCCTTCTAAACCAAGACTTGGCCGGGTGGATGTGGTGACACTCCTGTAATCTGAGCACTTTGGAAGGCCGAGGTGGTCAGATTGCTTGAGCTCATGGGTTTGAAGCTAGGCTGGGCAAGATGGCCAAACCCCGTCTTTACTAAAAGAATAGCTGGGCATGGTAGCGTGAGCCTGTGGTCCCAGCTACTTGGGAGGCTGAGGCAGGAGAATCGCTTGAACCTGGGTGGCGGAGGTTGCAGTGAGCTGAGATTGCACCACTGCACTCTGGGCAATAGAGCCAGACGTTGTCTCAAAAATAAATAAGTAAATGAAACATGACTCAGATTCTGCTTCCTTTTCTTTTTCAAACAGTAGTTTCCCACCTGAATAAAATCTCAACTACATTGTAGACTGCAGGATTTTATCTGACTTGGTCTTGGCCCGCCTTTCAGACCTCATCTACGCACCCCCCCGCTTGCTCACTAAACTCTGAGATGGTTCTTCTGTCTCCCAGGTATTTTTGTAGCTCTCTCTTTTTTGAAATGGAGTCTTACTCTGTCACTTAGGCTGGAGTGCAGTGGCGCAGTCTCGGCTCACTGCAACCTCTGCCTCCCGGGTTTAAGTGATTCTCTTGCCTCAGCCTCCTGAGTAGCTGGGACTACAGACACCTGCCATCATGCCTGGCTAATACTTGCATTTTTGAAGGTCGGGTGTTCACCACGTTGGCTAGGCTGGTCTTGAACTCCTGACCTCAAGTGATCCACCTACCTTGGCCTCCCAAAGTGCTGGGATTATAGGCGTGAGCCACCATCGCCGGCCTTGGTAAATCTCTTACAAAAGCCTTTCTCAGAACAGTTTCACATCACCTCTTTTCATTCATGTCATTTTGCTTGTTGTGCCTACTTTTTCTTTTTTCGAGATAAGGTCTCCCTCTGTCACCCAGGCTGGAATGCAGTGGTGTAATCATAGTTCACTGCAGCCTCAAACTCCTAGACCCAAGTGATCATCTCACTTCAGTAGAAGAGACCACAGGCACGTACCACCATGCCTAGCTACTTAAATTTTTTTTTTAATTTTTTTTTTATTGAGACAGGGTCTCAGTCACTGTGTTGCCCAGGCTGCTCTCAAACTCCTGGCCCCAAACGATCCTCCTGCCTTGGCCTCCCAAAGTGTTGAGATTACACGTGTGAGCCGCTGTGCCTGGCAGTGCCTACTCCCCCCCCCCCCCGTCTTTATCACTTATTCACACAGTGTTTTACATTTGGTATTGAACTGATCTGAGAAAATTTTCAGGAGAAAAAATGGAGTTATGGTATGGATTTATTTATTATTTTTGAGTCAAGGTCTGGTTCTATTGCCCAATTAAAGTGTTTGGATGAGTATTAGCAGATTGTTTATTCATTCAGTACATTCTTATTGAACATTTTTGTTTCAGTCTGTGCATATAATAGTGAAGAAAATAGATGCTGTCCCTACCTTCTTTGACTTTGAAGTCTAGTAAGTGGCAAATGGCAAGAGAAAAATCAGATACATAAATTCTTAGACAACTCCATTATACTAAAGGGCCAGGAGCAAGAATAGCCAGCAGGGTGGGTGAGTAAATAGTCCAGTTTTTAATAGATGTTGGTAGAATATGTACCCTGACTGAAGTGGAAAGAGAAGAAAGTTGGGGTGGATAAATAGGCGTTAAGATATCCTGTTGTGGGGCCAGAGAGTGGAATGAGGTTGGCGGAATGGGAGAAGACTTATTTTCAATGATCGATATAAATCGCGCTGTACTGTGTACTAGCCATGCCAAATACAGTGGCGTATGGTCTTGGTGGAACCCCAAGCAGTAAGAAGACCAGAGGACCTGGAAGTAAGTTTAAAAGCCTACCTGAGGTTTCTTCAGGAAGGTAGACTTTTTAAAATTGAGTTTAAAATGAAGGCTACTAGTTTCATAAGTTTGTTTTTCTCTCACACCTTTTCTTCCTTTGTTATACATTGAAGAGAAGACCAGAACCAGCACAAATGGGAGAGGTTCACTGCTAGGAGAAACCCGCCAGGAAATGCGCAGAAGGGTCTCCTGGCTAAATGTAGCAGCTTGAACGCATTGTTGATGTGATTATCATGTATTGTTTCTATATGTGATCGTTATATATACTTCAGACATTGGTGGTCTAGCTAATTCTTCTAGTAATTGAAACTTAAAATGACAGTGTGGTGGAGATTTGCAGGAGAAATGATTCAGTAAAAATTGCATGTGATGGAGGGAGTACCTAATCCTCTTAGATTTAGATACATTGGCTATATTATACCAACATAGATTGAAAAACTCTGTACAAATACCGGGAGGAGAAAAATCATGTAATTAGTACTTTGAGGAAATAGTGTTGCCCAAAACATTTCCCTGACTTGGTCTTTCATGTTAATTGTCTCTGTTTATGAGTGGATAGTTCCTCAGGTACTCTGAGGAGTTCTTAAGAGTTACTGGTTTCCCTCTGCCCTATCCTGTTTTCAGTTGCTTGCTTCCTTTAGCATGGTCTTTGACCTCATATTTATTACTGTTCAATTGGATGGATTATAGGAATTTTAAAAATTACCTGTAAAATCGACCTTGCTTTTTTGGATTGCTTTTACAAAATGGTAATTTCAAATGTTTTCTAAGAACAGACCAGATTTCTTAGTTATATGGTAGACATTATTCAGTTCCTGCACTTTGGTTTTAGTCTCCATTTGCGAACTATGTCAGTTATATTCTTTTCAGCATCCTGGACTTTGTTTTTATAGTAAGTACAAGTTAGGAAGAATGGGAATGCTACCAAGTCTGGAGACCTGACCTCTGCAAGAAACATTGTTTTTTCTTCTCTCCTTGACAAGAGATGATGAAAACTTGGCCTTAAATGTATAATGCAGCATCTGCAAAGGGTTTTAAAAATGTTCAAGTTGACATTATGATACAATTTTGGTTAATAATCACATTATAGTATATATATTCCAAGTACTTTCAGAGCATAAATGAATCAACTCTAATTTGCCAAAACGCTCATTTTTTCCTATATACTATAGTATGAAATATATATTCGAATACCTAAAATTTTCATGTGTGTTTTCCCAGTGTTCAGTGTCTTTACCATTTCCTTAATTTTGCATCCTTGTTATCATCCTGCCTTTATTTTGCTCCTGTCTGCACCCTAGGCCTCTGTCTGGAGGCCTGCCTTGTCCTGCTGCAGTCTGAATTGGCTGCTGTCTAGAGCAGCTGGAGCAGAACTGTACCCCACAGGCCTCAGTGCTTCTGGGTTGGATGTGCTCTTGGCTGGATTATCATTAAATGAATACTCAGGTTGACAGTTGAGTATACATTTTCTGTTTGTCCTTTAATACGTATTTTCCTTTGGCTAGTGCACACACAGACACGTAAAATAGCCTGGATGCTAGTGTGGAAATACTAAAATGAGTTTCCTTTTTTTTTCTCTTAAGAGTTTTATCACATCATTAAAAGTAACTTATGTATTAAAATGCTAATTTAATGTGAATGTTTATTTGTTGCCGTATAAACTAATAAGTGAACACTGTATTTGGTCAACAAAATGAATGGTTTCTAAACCTATAGGGTACATAAATGAATTGCAAGAGATTATGTCATTGTTATATTTGTGAAGGGCCAAGATTGCTTGAGCTGAATTAGTAGACACTCGAGTCATAGATTAGATTAGAAATAACTGATTCTACAATAGGTGTTGGTGACGTGGAATATAAGCTCCGTCTGGCAAGTATTTGCTCCATCGAAGATTAAGTCAGCCAGTGTGGGTTAGATATGAGGTGCTTCTGTCTTCCAGCAACTCCAAACAACTGCTAAATGTTAGAAGACAGCACAGTAATTATAAAACAATGCAGAAAAGGTCTAAGAACAGAACATCAATAATGGTAGTAGCACCTTTTAACAGTCAACTTGAGACTTGTGTGACATATGCATGAATTGAGAGGCAGACGGAAGGAAAAATTCAAGAATATACAAAATAATACAACATAAGTGTTGGGATCTTGTTTTCAAAGCATGCATTTTGTTATGGTCACTTTTGGAACATCATGTGACAGGAGGTTATCTAGTATCCCATTATCTGTAAGAATCACCTGCTGTGTGTACAGTTGAGTAGTAGTGCTGGGTATACTTTGGCACCTTGAAGAATTACACGTGAAACCTGTTGCCCAAAATAAATGTGTTACAGGGAGTTTGGCAAAGAGAAATGAATGTAAGATAGAATAATTGGGAAGGATTTTCATAGAATGCTCTTGTTTGGAGGTGGGAGGATTAGATGACCATTCAAACAAAAGGGGAAGTAGTACCTATCTTAATGAGTGTGTCCAGGGATTTGGGGAGGTAGAAATACCTAGGTATCAACTTCACATGAGCTGTATCTGTTTGGGGGAGTGGACACGATCAGATGGGCCCACTGTGTGCAAAGGCTGGCAGTTGATAAATGTGCAGAAAGCTGGTAGGAGCCCAAAATGAGACTGGAAAACAAATCTAAAATCTTATTCTGTGATAAAGACCCATTAGGAGATTTTTGGCAAGAGAACGAAAGTAAGTTTGCTATTTCAGATGCGTAGTGATTGACAGCAGGATGCATTTGAACGGCCTTACACTGCGGGCAGCGAGGGCAGTTGAGATGGGTGGTGGGTTGGGGAGAAGGGCAGAAGTGAGACATGCCCATTGATGATGATATGGTCACGACTGGGCGGCTAACAATGTAGAGGATTTATGTGGAAGAAGGAACGCAGGGGTGACAGGTTTTAAAAAGCCAAATGACAGGTATTTTGGTGCTGCTTAGAAGAGGAGGAGAAAGGGCAGATGGAAGGGTTGGGGCCCTGTGCCATTTAGAAAGCACAGGAAATCCTGATGCTCGGAGAAAAAACCTCGGCTAGAGAGTTGATTGTTGGTAAAGTAAGCAACAATTGATAAATGAAAATATGAGACACAAAGTTTGCCAGTGTCAAATGTATATAGGTTAGGGGGCTGAGATACCCTCTGTACATCCACAGAGAGCAATTTAGGTGTCCCCTGCAGGCGTTGGCAACTTGAGTCTTGGACTGGAATACATGGAAACCCTTGTAGCTCTATAGAACACTGCAGTTGCATTCATGAGTTACAGAAATGCACTTGCCAAAGAAATGAACATGTACTAAATATGGCTTTATTCATACCTGGTTAGTGGCCAAGATGAGGAAATGCAGAACCCTAAGTGGACTAACCCAATTCTCTTATTCCTCAAACTTAAAAGTTACCTACATAGGCCCTTCATTATAGCCATCATTCAGATCCTCCTTTGAGGTCTAGAAATAATCTTTATTACACTGTCGTACTTTAGAAAGAATACTTAATAAAAACCAACACCCTTCAAATACTATTTATACATAAACTATATTTTTGAATTTTTTGAATAATGTGCACCTGGTACACAGATATAAAGATACAAAGTGATGCAGACTGAAGGTAAATTTCTCAATATCCTCTAACAGCCACCCAACTTCTCTGTCTAGTGGTTGCCACTGGACAGAGAAGTTGGCAACCACTGTTAATAAGAGAATAACACCACCCTCTTATACCTTCCAGAAGTTTATGTATTCACAGATGTATTTGTATATATTCTTTTTTTTTGAGATGGTGTCTCGCTGTGGCCCAGGCTTTAGTGCAGTGGCACGATCTCAGCTCACTGCAACCTCCGCCACCCGGGTTCAAGCGATTCTCCTGTCTCAGCCTTCTTAGTAGCTGGGATTACAGGCATGTGCCACCACGCCCAGCTAATTTTTGTATTTTTAGTAGAGACAGGGTTTCACCATGTTGGTTAGGCTGGTCTCAGACTCCTGACCTTGTGATCTGCCCGCCTTAGCCTCCCAACGTGCTGGGATTGCAGGAGTGAGCCACCGCTCCCGGCCTGTATGTATTCTTAATACATCCACATTTCCCAACTTTTTTTCATTATCACTTCCTCCAAATGCCTTTTAGACACTTTTTCCTAATTGACCCCCCTCCGCTAGAATGTTGACAACATGGATAACTGGATTATTGTAAATCTGTGCTAAGTATGATTTTTGTCCTGTCCCTCCCTCAACTAATTTTCTCCCTCTTGGGAGAGAGCTTGCCCTGTTGAGAATGCAAGATGTGGAGCAATGCCATCGTTAAGTGGTTGGGATTTTTTTTTCCCTGAATAAAATGGGAATTCACCGGAGAAACTTTGCCCAGGTCATGATATGATGTAGCTTATTTTTTAGAAGGGAATTATTTTAGCTACTTATGGAGAATTGACTGGAGGAGACGGGAATCCAAGCACTTAGATCAGGAGAGTTGAGAGAGGTGATGGTGGCTTGGTCTGTAAAGACCACTATTGCCAGATACATATGTAAGAGGAGAGGGAATAAAATGCATATAGCGGTAATGGCCAAAAATGAAGCATACCTATGTATATTAATGACAAAAGCTCTGGGATAAAATGCCCCCGAAGACAGGTAAAAGGAGGTTGTCTATGGAACCCACAGGTGTAGGAAAGGAAACTTTGGGAAATGAGAAACTCAATTCTGATTTTTAACCTTGAGGTCATTTTAAATTTTTTGTTAGGGATTTGCGTATATAAATAGATGACCACAAAAGGAAACTAGAATGGTCAAAATTCCAGGTTTATTTCACCCTCATATTCTGCTCTTCACTGGAGAGTGTGCTTAGAGACTGCCTGCTCTATTCTTTCTGCTACGCTGGTGGTGCTTGTGCATTAAATTTCAGGGCTGTTTCTGTTATATTGAGTAGTTCTTATCCAATACAGAATCTTTAGGCCTTCTGAGATGTTAAGGAGACTTCCTTAAGGTGTGAACACCCACACAGAGGTGCTTCCTGTGCTTTTGTTGAATTAGTGAACAAGCCATTTGTCCAAGGTCAAACAAGTTATTAGCAGAATCAAAATAGGATTTCTTTATACCACATAGTTCTGCCTGAAATAATCCCTGCAAAATGATTGAGAGTGCTTTTAATGAGCCCTGATTATGACTGAAAATGGGAAATAGCACGTGTTCTAACAAGGGGCTGCAGGGAATTCTGAGGTTCACATGCCACTTATGGAGATGCTGTTACGCTTTGCCAAGGGACAAGAGCTAGGCTGGGCTCTGATGAGGTGCAGTGCAATGCAGCTTTGCTGATGGGAAGCTTCTGCATTTACAAATGATGTGGAGGCAGGAAAAGTTTGAGATGGGAGATTTACAGCTACACGTTACGGCTTTTCTTATATTTTGTTTTTCTGTTACCTATTAATCTGGTCGATATAGTCAATTTCTCAAACTTTGTGGCAACCGATAAATGAAATTCTGTGCATTTACAAAATGTGACAGATTTTTCAAACTTGCCTTCTGTTTTTAGACTTCGGTCTCTTTTTAGAAGATATGTTGTCATTCTGTGTTAAAACAAACCATTAAAACATTTAATGATCCTAATGTATTTTCGTGTGAATACAGTTATTGGATGCACTTCTAATTCAGAAGTAGTGTTCCCCAGTGAGGAGCTCATGCCAGATGGGGCAGCAGAAGAAAGGATCCTGGCTGAGATTGGTCGTCAGACCTCATCACTGATTTGAATTAGCACCTGTTTTCCCCCTGCATGTAAACAGATGATCAGCACATTAACACTGCAGTGATATTTGAGTACCCTCAATACGACATTTTGGTATTATTCAATGCACATGAATAAGTAATGGATTCTGCAAGAAATATTTTTCCTAATTTGGTTTATATGTTGTCTTCAAAATAAGTAACAGTCAGGTGCTATTCTTAAATGGTTTTAAGTATATGGTGCAAAATAAACTATTGAATATTATTTGACAGTTTGTTTCCAGTGCCTTTTCATGATATATGAACATGATTGATACATTACATAAGTAAAAGTGGGATTCTTGGCTGTGGCAGTAATTTACTTGAAATAT